>CM076580.1:269153313-269358209 GCA_034641835.2 Pinus albicaulis | reverse complement strand
CCACCACTAGTACAAAATGGCTAATTTGTTACTAAAAAAACGACTAAAATTCGCATATAAACGACTATTTTTCGATCGGTGACCAATAGTAGCTAATTTACAGTATCTTATAACGCGACCAACTTTTGGTCGTTTTTAGCTTAGTCATTAATTGGTTATCTCAATTTTTTCATCTAGTTGTATATTTGGTCATTGATTTGGTCATTGATTTAGTCATTGATTTGGTCACTAATTTAGTCATTCATTTGGTCTTTCATTTCGTCACTGATTTAGTCATTCATTTAGTCATTCATTTGGTCTTTCATTTTGTCATTGATTTAGTCATTCATTTGGTCACTGATTTAGTCATTCATTTAGTCATTGATTTGATCTTTGATTTGGTCATTAAATGTCACAATTAATGACCAAATACACAACAAAATATATTACTATATGATCACCCAAGAAATCCAATTAATGACCAAAGAACTATGACCAACATGTTGGTCGTGTTATAAGATACTGTAAATTAGCTACTAATAGTCATATATATGTAAATTTTAGTCATCGTTTGAAACCAATTAATGACCGAAGAAATGTGACTAAATTTTAGTCGTGTTATAAGATACTGTAAATTAGCTACTAATAGTCGTATATATGCAAAATTTAGTCATCATTTGTAGTCACAAATTTATCATTTGCAATAACCATTTATTCATTATATAAACGACTAATTTAGTAGTTTATATGCATTTCATTAATAATCATTCTAAAAACACAAAGTCACATATTTTAATTACAATACTAAACAACATCAAGTGCAACTATAAATAATTTCAACCACATAAATTATATTATATGAAATGTTAAAATATTACAATATGAGTTTCCAACTTAATATTAGTTGGACTACAATTTACACATGAAATGATGTTTCATCACTTCAAAACATTATCGTTGTGTTGTCAAGGCATTACAGGTGAATTCACCAACTCTGAAGACTTGATCATCAGTCTTTATATGTGTGTCTTATGCAAGATATTGGCTCTAAGGGTATCACCAAACCAGTTCTCCTCTCTTTTTGCATTTGTCGCTCCAATGTTTTTGCTCTTCTCTTTTTTCAATTCATGCTTCTTACCATCAATACTGATTTCATTTTCTGAAAACAAAAGAAAATATAATGCACTGTAAGAAATGAAAAACAATGAACAATAGAATATAATATAAATTAGACTATAAATAGTTTATACAACATATACCTTAACATCAACAATGTCAAAGCAATTTTCCTTTAACATCAATTTCTGCAAAATAAATGTCACGTTATTATTTCCCATTTCTCAGCATGCTACATACGATAAATTTAAAATCACATAAAACCAAGAGCAAACCCTTTTCTAATCAAAATAAACAAACAAACAATGCCTCTAATAAAACTTCATTATAATATTAGCAAATGAAAAAAGAGCTAGTGGACCATTTGTGTTGTTTGACTTTGCCTATTTTTGTTATAAAGTGCTCAGGAACCAACAAATGTGAGCACGAACTAAAAACTAACCAACCATTCACTAGTCAACATGAGAGATCCAAATAAACCACAAAATTGATCAGGCATTAAAATTGTGAGCAGACTACCTTGAAATTTTCTTCTTGAGAAATACCTCAAAATCCCCTCGTTTCTAATAAGCTTCCTAGCCATGTACCTCCTGTTAGAGTCAGCCTTTGCAGCCTTCCTCCAGTGATCAAACATGCTCTTTCAAAGTGATTTTAAAGTGTCAAGGTCAAATTTTGTCATTACAATGAGTCTTCAAGCAAAATTTGGTCACTAGGCATTAGGTCTAGGGTTTGCTTTCACTTCTTCCAAAGTTGTCCAAATGTCAGTCCATGTCACCATTCAGCTGAGTGTATCATCATTCAGGGGGTTGCCATCATCATTTCAAGTTCCATTGAGTCATTTTACACCTTGTTCATGCTTCAGTTGTGCCTTGGTAAGGTCCATTTCCCTCTCCTAGGGTTTTGGAGGTAATTTCTCTTGGATGGTCAAATCATCGAAAAACTTGTATCCTGATGTTCATACACCTTCCCCTATCATTAATTCACCTAATTAAACACTTCCCATCACTGAGATCCCCCAAATTCCTCATTTTTGCACAAACCCTAGTTTCTTGCCACAACTTGGCAATTTTCTAGGCTAGGCCTGTGTTTTGCCCTTTTGGACCCCTTCCCCTCACTCAATCTCTGTGATTCCATTCCCCCTGCTTCCTAACATCCCTCCCTACTTCCCAAAATTTCCCCAAGAATTTAGAAGCCCCCTATCCCCTTCATTTCGCTTCATTTCGACAAAATTCCTTGTTTCACACATCGGGGTAAGTTTCACTCAAAAGAGGTTTCAGAGCAATAAAAGATGAATTTTGGAAAACTGAGAGAGGTGTTTGTTCACAACATGCCAAGGAAGAAAAACCTCCTTCACTTTTTACACAGGTATCATGGTTTTGGAGAAATGTCAAAAATTCCGTCGCCTCAGGAGAATTGAATGCACCTCTGAAGTGACCTTGGGAAAATCAAGTTTTCTCCTAGCATGTTTGGCCAACTGACTTTCTTGATGAGTCAAATGATAACTAGACAGAAATAAATTTCCAATGAGCTATCATGAGCTCAATTTGGAGTTGAGGAAGACCTTCAAAAGTTGATTGCAACAGCGCTCTGCCTTGAGGCAGCCTCATTCTGCTCATTTTGACTAGTGTTGGGAGATTTGATTTTTGACAGGGTAAATGGAATCCAAATTGCATAATTCAACTTGTGTTGGAAAGTAGACTCCAATATCTTTCCAACGAGCTATCACACGCCCGATTTGGACACCGGGAAGGCCTCCAAAAGCTTTCTGCAAAATGCACTATGTGGCAAGAGCGACCCACTTGAGGGGAGCGACCCACCTGGGCAATTTTCACAGTGTAAAAATGAATGGGAGCGACCCACCTGGGCAGAGCGACCCACTTGCCAGCAGAGTTCAGAAAATTTTGTTTTTGCGCCCAGTTTCGATTCGAATCATCTCCAACAACTTGCAAACAAGTTTTTATCATTGCTCAGTAGTTTTTCATGTGTTGATGGTATCTTGAAGTCTTCAAACAATTGAATGGAGGAGTAAAACCCTACATACATGGCTGACTTGTTCCTCAGGGTTTTGAAATATGTATGGATGGTTTTATGAGTGTTTTCTCCACCTTATATCATTGGTATATCCACCTTGGCACGTATGTTCAAATCCCACTGTCTTCACACCTATTATACCACTGTGGTCTTCATTACCATTTTACCACTGTCATGACCTTTGTTCCATGATGTTCATTGACATATTATATCCCATTGCCCATTGATAACACGTTTTCATAACTCTGTTTCATTGCCCATTTGACACCTTTGTTGTTATTACTCATGGACAAACATATTCATATGATGCCATGCTCCCTTTGATAAGATTTGTTCAATATTTTGAAAGTTGCCCGCTCCCTTTGGTCAAAAGTTTCACTTGCATTCAAAACAGAGATTGTGCCTTTTCCAATCCATTTAAAACTGATATTTTATCATGGTTTGTTTCCTTATGGTGTTGTGACGGTGGGATACTTGTTGGGTTTTGAAACACACCATCATAACCTTGTTTGCACTGCTTTCATATCAGTATACATAGTGCCAAAAGGTTGGTCAGAGCCATGTCGGAGACAGAGTCAGAGTATGAGTAGGAGTCGGACAGTGACTCAATCGTTGAGGTTGATGCACTGAGATGGAGCATAGCAGTGCACCAGTAGTGGTAACATATCAGAGAAGCCACAGAGCTTTGTTTCAACATCACGACGAGTACTATCTCCACCCGGGGTGGAAGGGGTCTCTTTGACTTCATCAGCAACGCGAGTACTATCTCCACATGGCGTGGAAGGGGTCTCGCCTTCTTCATCAGTGTAGGTACATTCACAGGATCATGATAGAGATCAACACATACAACCGAGACAGTGTTTTCACCACAGGAACTGCATGCACCAGGAGAGCACTAAAATGGCGGAAAAGGCCTGATCCACTCCGGATTTTGGCCGAGGCTTCATTTACTGAGAAAGATACATGATGGAGGGTCTTCGCTCCGAATTTGAGCAAATTCGGAGAAAATTTTGTCATTTTGAAATTTTTTGGTCTAAAAACAGGGTTTTCAGTTACGTGGGTCGCGCGCTCATGCGCTCACTTTTTTTTGGGACACTTGCTGGAGGAAATTTTTACATTTTTGGATTTTTCATGGTTAATTATGTATCCTCTGAAGTCAACTTAGCATTTCATCGAAATCTGGATGGTCAAAAAGCTCAAAAACACCATGAAAACCACCTTGCTGCCACCTTTTGCACCAGCAGGGAGTACCTCTGGGAGAATGCGGTTTTGGAGGGTCAAATCAACTCCAAATTCAGAAATTCCACTTGGGTTGGAAATTAGACATCCAGGGCTTTCCAACGAGATATCATGAGCTCAATTTGGATGCCGGGAAGTACCTCAAATTCAGCCTGGAATATGAGCGACCCACACAGTTCAGGAGCGACCCACCTAGAATTTTTCCTAAATTTTCAGCTGCCAGCTCAGTATTTCGCCTATTATGGACCAGTTTTGCTTATGGATAGAATTCTTGGGTTTTTATGATGTAAATTCATGTTTTATATGTAACTTTGGCTTGTTTTTATCTCTTCTAGAAGATTCACTCTCAAATGAGTAAAAAATCATGTAATGGATCAGTTTCCACTCTTTTAGAGGCAAGTTGTTAGCTGCCTAGATTGTAGTTCTATGATTAGAATTGGTTGAAACTGATCCCTGAAGAGGGAATTCGACCCCTAGAGGTGGGGAAAGGTGTTAGAGTGATCTATATATTGTAATTTCTGAGGCATTCTACAGGTTGGACTCTTGGGATACTTTTGATACCATTGTACATACTTTTCATATTTTGGCTAAGGAAAGATCAGGGGTTTTGCGGCACTTGTTGGGATCCTTGTGGTGTTCTGTTCTTGATGATGTTTCTTCTTTGTTTACTGTAAGTTTCTTCATGTTTAATGTATGCCATCCTTTCATTATGCTTCTGAAACTAAGTTGAATGAGTGATTAAGGTTGAATCCATTGTTTACAGTGCTTGGCCTTTGAATTCAGTTAGTTCTATATGTTTTCAGTTGTTTGGAGAGGATCCAATTTCATCTTTGCCCTCTTCAGCTCCTCGTCGGTCTAATCTATCCATATATCCATTTTAAAGCATCAAGATCATCACCTACCTCGCCCCAGCTTGAACTCTGCAAAGGTCTGACCTTATCCCCGGACCCAAAATTTTGTTTTCCCATTACTCCAGCGAAAACCCAAAAAACCAAAAACCAAACATACCTATCTCTTTACTAGCCTAAAATCAGTTCTTATTGTAAGTCATCTCGCATTCTATTGCTTATTTTCTCGAGATTGACGGAGAGAGCCCTCTCTTGTCCTCGTAGGGCTAGCTACGAGGCTGAGCGTGGTTTGATGTAGCCTTGAGTTTTACTTCATTTCAGCCTGAGGTAGATTTGAGTGCTAACATAGTGGCGACCATACTGGGGAGAAACTCAAAACGTTTGCTTGTTATAGACGAAGTCTGAAGTCACGCCAGGTAGCCTTCGAAACGCTGTTGCTATGCATCAGCGAAGTAGATAAACGCTGCTTCAGTCGATCTCCGGTTTAACTTGTAATCGTAGCATTTAACTTGTAAATTGCCCCAGTATATGTATCAAGATCAGATCTGATGGTTGATGGTGGACAACGATCAGACATAAGAAGGCTGAAATCATTCACCTGGTGACTCCAATTCAAAGTCTGGAGGACTGACTCTTTCTCTAAGAAAATGGAAGGATCTTACACGAAGTTCAGGTATCTAAAGTGGAATGGTATTCAGGATCTAATCTGCTTTCTCGTAAATTACTTCTTTGCTGGTCTTGAAGCTATCCTGAAAGTTTTTCAAAGTTTGTTGTATGAGAAAGGTCATCAAAATCTTCACTCGACCTATTCAAAAAGTGTAAATGTTGAGTTTCCCTTTGATCCTGGCCTCCTCACTTTTCCCACATCTTATGTTGACTCTCTACAGAGTGATGAGCCTAAAGAAAAGAAAACTGATTTCGCAGCTCTTGTACATGCCCCTCCACCTTGTAAAATTCCAGATCGGTATAAACCTCTTGTTTTGCCTTCTGTTCTTCATGCTTTTCCTGCAAATTATGACCTATATCTACCAAGATTTGACGGTAAATGTAACAATGTCAACGCTGAGCAACATGTGCAGAATGTTGAGACTTTTCTAGATCTTTTTGAAGTTGATGATGAAGATGTTAGTATTAGGCTTTTTGCTCTTTCTTTGCAAGGCCAAGTGAAGAGTTGGTTTAAAGCCCTGCCCGATGCGAGCATCACAGATTTCCAGCAGTTGGTCAAAGTTTTCCTTGACAGGTGGATGATCGGACAGAAATTTTTGTTGATTATAGAGGAGTATAACCAGTTGAAAAGAATGCCAGGTGAGACAGTACAACAATTTTCTGCTAGATTTAACCAAGTTTATTATTCGATGCCAGTTGATATAAGACCTTCCCCTAGATCTGCTCTCTTGCACTACCCGGGTGCCTTTGATCCGGAAATGGAGTTTCAGCTGAGAGAAAAGAATATTGCAACACTTCATGAGATGCAGAACAAGGCAGTGAATGTAGAGGCTCATTTGCTGATCTTGAGGGCAAGGTTGAAGGAAGAAGAAAAGAAGAATGTTTCAGAGCAGCTGACACCTTCAGAGGAAAAGCTTGATCTTTTTGTAAACGCAGTAGAAGAGATGGTGCGGAAAATGACTGCAAAAAATGAAAATGACATTCAAGAACAAGTTGTTGATCCAAAACATTTTGTTTCTAAACCCAGTAGTCATAGTGATTGTTTTATAGATCATTGTGAAGAAGAGAGAGCTGTTGATATGATGTGTATGTTTGATGATGAATTGCCTCAGTTTGATCAGTATGATGATGATTATGTTCTCCAAAAAGAATCTAATCTTGCAGACAAATCAGCGGCTAGCTTGTGCGAGGAGGAAGTTCACTTTCAGCAGCTCGAGTACAGTGATCAACCGATGCATATCAGCTATGGCAATGATGAGGAAAGTGCAGAAAATTTTGATGTAAGTGAAGGATCTTTGCCTTTGTGTTTTGATTCGTTTCAGTTCATTAGAGATAACTTCCATGCAATCAGAAATCAAACGTCAACAAGTCTTGATCTGGATCGTCTTGAGGGCAGCGAAAACTTCTCATATTCCGATTTTCAGCCCTCGAAAGTCATTGATTGTCAAGTTGCAGCTGAAGACTTGGAAGTGGGCACACATGATTTAATGATTCAAGGTGACTCTGTACCATTTTGTTTTGAATCATTTCAGTTTTTGAGAGAAAAATTGCATAGTAAATCTTCAAATGAGCAGCCCATAGGAAATCAGCAATCTCTCAGTGTTAATGTTGAGGATGAGACAGATAACGAGATTTTTGAGCAGCTTGTAGCATCAGATTTGAAGCCATCTAATGCAATTGAAGGTCAGATTACAGATGAAGTTGTGGAAGATGAAATACATAATTTGATGATGCAGGAAGATTCTATACCCTTTTGTTTTGAAGCATTTCAGTTTATAAGGAAGAATCTTCATAATATATCTCAAGGAAAAGATGAACAGCCAGAAGGAGGTCATACAGTTTCAATGGATACATTACAGCACTCTTCTCAAGTTTTTGATGATCCCATTGCTCGTGTGTTGGATGATGTTTGTTATAAAAATTCTGCTCCATTAGCTGACCATGTGCTGGAAAAGAATGTTGATGATAATCTTGTTCAAAGGTCACCTTCATTGTCTTGTTTAACAGATTGTTCATTGCATAGCACATGTCAAAATTTCCATTCATATGAGGAGATTGATAAAGGAGGCTTTTGTTCAGTCTGGAATCAGCAACAGAGTTTCATTTTTCATGAATTTCAGGATCCTTTTGACAGCTTGCTGCAATCACCAAAGAAAAGCACCGCAGATGTGAGGAAAAGTTTAAGATCAAGGTATGGAGATTATCTGGACCAGAGCTATGTTTATGAAGATCCATTCGCAGTATTCTTGCAGTCATCCAGTCAATTTATGCTTTGCAAGTTTATCAACAGTCCACTTGGTTCAAAGTTTCCATGGGAGTTGCCTTTCAGTAGTTATTTCTCGTTGTTCATAAGCAAGCATTTGGGAAGAAATCAAACAGCAGCCAGCATGCTTGCATGGTTGCATTGGCTGTTCCATTACACTTGATCGGGTGGTGAAAAGCACAATTAGAGTAGGTTGTATTGAATAAGCTCTACTTTGAGCATCTTTTCTAGTTTGTCGGTTGTGTTTAAGTATCGAGTCAGTTTTTAGTTGAGTGAGAGTCAATTTGTGTCGTCAAGTCATCAGTTTTCAGTCATGCATTTCAGTTTGAGTTTTTGATTCCATGGCCCAATGGATAAAGCACTGGTCTGCTCTCCCAAAGATCTGCCGTTCTTGGCACCTCCAAGGAGCTACCATCCCCATTGGAGCCAATGTTAGAGTCAGTCTTTGTAGCCTTCCTCCAGTGATCAAACATGCTCTTTCAAAGTGATTTTAAAGTGTCAAGGTCAAATTTTGTCATTACAATGAGTCTTCAAGCAAAATTTGGTCACTAGGCATTAGGTTTAGGGTTTGCTTTCACTTCTTCCAAAGTTGTCCAAATGTCAGTCAATGTCACCATTCAGCTGAGTGTACCATCATTTAGAGGGTTTTCATCATCATGTCAAGTTCCATTGAGTCATTTTACATCTTGTTCATGCTTCAGTTGTGCCTAGGTAAGGTCCATTTCCCTCTCCTAGGGTTTTGGAGGTAATTTCTCTTGGACGGTCAAATCATCGGAAAAACTTGTATCCTGATGTTCATACACCTTCCCCTATCATTAATTCACCTAATTAAACACTTCCCATCACTGAGATCCCCCAAATTCCTCATTTTTGCACAAACCCTAGTTTCTTGCCAAAACTTGGCAATTTCCTAGGCTAGGCCTGTGTTTTGCCCTTTTGGACCCCTTCCCCTCACTCAATCTCTGTGATTCCACTTTCCCCTGCTTCCTAACATCCCTCCCTACTTCCCAAAATTTCCCCAAGAATTTAGAAGCCCCCTATCCCCTTCATTTCGCTTCATTTCGACAAAATTCCTTATTTCACACATCGGGGTAAGTTTCACTCAAAAGAGGTTTCAGAGAAATAAAAGATGAATTTTGGAACACTGAGAGAGGTTTTTGTTCAAAACATGCCAAGGAAGAAAAACCTCCTTCACTTTTTACACAGGTATCATGGTTTTGGAGAAATGTCAAAAATACCGTTGCCTCAGGAGAATTGAATGCACCTCTGAAGTGACCTTGGGAAAATCAAGATTTCTCCTAGCATGGTTGGCCAAATGACTTGCATGATGAGTCAAATGATAACTAGACAGAAATAAATTTCCAATGAGCTATCATGAGCTCAATTTGGAGTTGAGGAAGACCTTCAAAAGTTGATTGCAACAGCGCTCTGCCTTGAGGCAGCCTCATTCTGCTCATTTTGACTAGTGTTGGGAGATTTGATTTTTGACAGGGTAAATGGAATCCAAATTGCATAATTCCACTTGTGTTGGAAATTATACTCCAATAGCTTTCCAACGAGCTATTACACGCTCAATTTGGACACCAGGAAGGCCTCGAAAAGCTTCCCGAAAAATGCACTATGTGGCAAGAGGCAAGAGCGACCCACCTGGGCAGAGCGACCCACCTGGGCAATTTTCACAGTGTAAAAATGAATGGGAGCGACCCACCTGGGCAGAGCGACCCACCTGTCAGCAGAGTTCAGAAAATTGTGTTTTTGCGCCCAGTTTCGATTCGAATCAACTCCAGTTACTTGCAAACAAGTTTTTATCATTGCTCAGTAGTTTTTCATGTGTTGATGGTATCTTGAAGTCTTCAAACATTTGAATGGAGGAGTAAAACCCTACATACATGGCCGACTTGTTCCTCAGGGTTTTGAAATATGGATGGATGGTTTTATGAGTGTTTTCTCCACCTTATATCATTGGTATATCCACCTTGGCACGTATGTTCAAAGCCCACTGTCTTCACACCTATTATACCACTGTGGTCTTCATTACCATTTTACCACTGTCATGACCTTTGTTCCATAATGTTCATTGACATATTATATCTAATATTGTGATATGTACGTTTTCATAACTGTTTCATTGCCCATTTGACACCTTTGTTGTTGTACTCATGGACAAACATATTCATATGATGCCATGCTCCCTTTGATAAGATTTGTTCAATATTTTGAAAGTTGCCCGCTCCCTTTGATCAAAGCTTCACTTGCATTTAAAACAGAGATTGTGACTCTTTTCCAATCCATTTAAAACAGAGATTTTATCCATGGTTTGTTTCCTTATGGTGTTTTGACGGTGGGATATTTGTCGGGTGTTGAAACACACATCATAACTTTGTTTTCATCGCATTTATATCGCATATTATACAGTTATTATCTTGTTCTGTGCCAAGTGTCGACAGAAATGAGTATGAAGTAAAGAGCCTGACAAAGACTCAATCGTTGAGGTTGATGTACTGAGATGGAGCATAGCAGTGCGCCAGTAGTGGTAGCATATCAGAGAGGCCACAGAGCTTTGTTTGTAGCATCACGAAGAGTACTATCTCCACATGGCGTGGAAGGGGTCTCGCCTTCTTCATCAGCGTAGGTACATTCACAGGATCATGATGGAGACAAAGACACCAAGGTCCCATTTCTCATTTTCAACAGGTTGAACATACATATCATACATCATGACCGACAACAACACATCATACAACCGAAGACAAAGAGTTTTCACCACAGAGCCGCATGCACCAGGAGAGCACTAAAATGGCGGAAAAGGCCTGATCCACTCCGGATTTTGGCCGAGGCTTCATTTACTGAGCAAGATACATAATGGAGGGTCTTCGCTCCGAATTTGAGCAAATTCGGAGAAAATTTTGTCATTTTGAAATTTTTTGGTCTAAAAACAGGATTTTCAGTTACGTGGGTCGCGCGCTCATGCGCTCATTTTTTTTTGGGACACTTTCTGGAGGACATTTTTACATTTTTGGATTTTTCATGGTTAATTATGTATCCCCTGAAATCAACTTAGCATTTCATCAAAATCTGGATGGTCAAACAGCTCAAAAACACCATGAAAACCACCTTGCTGCCACCTTTTGCACCAGCAGGGAGTACCTCTGGGAGAATGAGGTTTTTGAGGGTCAAATCAACTCCAAATTCAGAAATTCCACTTGGGTTGGAAATTAGACATCCAGGGCTTTCCAACGAGATATCATGAGCTCAATTTGGATGCCGGGAAGTGCCTCAAATTCAGCCTGGAACATGAGCGACCCACACAGTTCAGGAGCGACCCACCTGGAATTTTTCCTGAATTTTCAGCTGCCAGCTCAGTTTTTCGCCTAGTATGGACCAGTTTTGCTTATGGATAGAATTTTTGGGTTTTTATGATGTAAATTCATGTTTGACATGTAACTTTGGCTTATTTTTATCTATTCTAGAAGATTCACTCTCAAAAGGGTAAAAAATCATGTAATGGATTAGTTTCCACTCTTTTAGAGGCAAGTTGTTAGCTGCCTAGATTGTAGTTCCATGATTAGAATTGGTTGAAACTGATCCCTGAAGAAGGAATTCGACCCCTAGAGGTGGGGAAAGGTGTTAGAGTGATCTATATATTGTAATTTCTCAATCATTTTCAGGGGTTGGAGAGGTTGGACTCTTGGGATACTTTTGATATCATTGTACATACTTTTCATATTTTGGCTAAGGAAAGATCAGGGGTTTTGCGGCACTTGTTGGGATCCTTGTGGTGTTATGTTCTTGATGATGTTTCTTCTTTGTTTACTGTAAGTTTCTTCATATTTAATGTATGCCATCCTTTCATTATGCTTCTGAACTAAGTTGAATGAGTGAATAAGGTTGAATCCATTGTTTACAGTGCTTGGCCTTTGAATTCAGTTAGTTCTATATGTTTTCAGCTGTTTGGAGAGGATCCAAGTCCTTCTTTGCCCTCTTCAGCTCCTCGTCGGTCTAATCTATCCATATATCCAATTCAAAGCATCAAGATCATCACCTACCTCGCCCCAGCTTGAACTCTGCAAAGGTCTGACCTTATCCCCGGACCCAAAATTTGTTTTCCCATTACTCCAGCGAAAACCCAAAAAACCAAAAATCAAACATACCTATCTCTTTACTAGCCTAAAATCAGTTCTTATGGTAAGTCATCTCGCATCCTATTGCTCATTTTCTCGAGATTGACGGAGAGAGCCCTCTCCTGTCCTCGTAGGGCTAGCTACGAGGCTGAGCGTGGTTTGATGTAGCCTTGAGTTTTACTTCATTTCAGCCTGAGGTAGATTTGAGCGCTAACATAGTGGCGACCATACTGGGGAAGAAAATGGTTTGCTTGTTACTGTCATTTGCTATAGACGGAGTCTGAAGTCATGCCAGGTAGCCTTCGAACTGCACATTGCTCTGCGAGTGCATAGTAGATAAAAGTTGCTTCAGTCGATCTCCGGTTTAGCTTGTGTATGTGTCCCTTGATTTGCAAATTGCCCCAGTATATGTATCAAGATTAGATCTGATGGTTGATGGTGGACAACGATCAGACATAAGAAGGCTGAAATCATTCACCTGGTGACTCCAATTCAAAGTCTGGAGGACTGACTCTTTCTCTGAGAAAATGGAAGGATCTTACACAAAGTTCAAGTATCTAAAGTGGAATGGTATTCAAGATCTAATCTGCTTTCTCGTAAATTACTTCTTTGCTGGTCTTGAAGCTATCCTGAAAGTTTTTCAAAGTTTGTTGTATGAGAAAGGTCATCAAAATCTTCACTCGACCTATTCAAAGAGTGTAAATACTGAGTTTCCCTTTGATCCTGGCCTCCTTACTTTTCCCACATCTTATGATGACTCTCTTCAGAGTGATGAGCCTAAAGAAAACAAAACTGATCCCACAACTCTTGTACATGCCCCTACACCTTGTAAAATTCCAGATCGGTACAAACCTCTTGTTTTACCTTCTGTTCTTCATGCTTTTCCTGCAAATTATGACCTATATCTACCAAGATTTGACGATGAATGTAACAATGTCAACGCTGAGCAACATGTGCAGAATGTTGAGACTTTTCTAGATCTTTTTGAAGTTGATGATGAAGATGTTAGTATTAGGCTTTTTTCTCTTTCTTTGCAAGGCCAAGTGAAGAGTTGGTTCAAAGCCCTGCCTGATGCGAGCATCACAGATTTTCAGCAGTTTGTCAAAGTTTTCCTTGACAGGTGGATGATCGGACAGAACTTTTTGTTGATTATAGAGGAGTATACCCAGTTGAAAAGAATGCCAGGTGAGACAGTACAACAATTTTCTGCTAGATTTAACCAAGTTTATTATTCGATGCCAGTTGATATAAGACCTTCTCCTAGATCTGCTCTCTTGCACTACCCGGGTGCCTTTGATCCGAAAATGGAGTTTCAGCTGAGAGAAAAGAATATTGCAACACTTCACGAGATGCAGAACAAGGCAGTGAATGTAGAGGCTCATTTGCTGATCTTGAGGGCAAGGTTGAAGGAAGAAGAAAAGAAGAATGTTTCAGAGCAGATGACACTTTCAGAGGAAAATCTTGATCTTTTCGTAAACACAGTAGAAGAGATGGTGCGGAAAATGACTGCAAAAAATGAAAATGACATTCAAGAACAAGTTGTTGACTCAAAACATTTTGTTTCTGATCCCAGTAGTCATAGTGATTGTTTTATAGATCATTGTGAAGAAGAGAGAGCTGTTGATATGATGTGTATGCTTGATGATGAATTGCCTCAGTTTGATCAGTATGATGATGATTATGTTCTCCAAAAAGAATCTAATCTTGCAGACGAATCAGCAGCTAGCTTGTGCGAGGAGGAAGTTCACTTTCAGCAGCTCGAGTACAGTGATCAACCGATGCATATCAGCTATGGCAATGATGAGGAAAGTGCAGAAAATTTTGATGTAAGTGAAGGATCTTTGCCTTTGTGTTTTGATTCGTTTCAGTTCATTAGAGATAACTTCTATGCAATCAGAAATCAAACGTCAACAAGCCTTGATTTGGACCATCTAGAGGGCAATGAAAGCCTTGTTCAAAACTTCTCATATTCAGATTTGCAGCCCCCAAAAGTCATTGATTGTCAAGTTGCAGCTGAAGATTTGGAAGTGGGCACACATGATTTAATGATTCAAGGTGACTCCGTACCTTTATGTTTTGAATCATTTCAGTTTTTGAGAAAAAAAATGCATAGTAAATCTTCAAATGAGCAGCCCATAGGAAATCAGCAATCTCTCAGTGTTAATGTTGAGGATGAGACAGATAACGAGATTTTTGAGCAGCTTGTAGCATCAGATTTGCAGCCATCTAATGCAATTGAAGGTCAGATTACAGATGAAGTTGTGGA
This sequence comes from Pinus albicaulis, assembly GCA_034641835.2. Taxonomy (NCBI): domain Eukaryota; kingdom Viridiplantae; phylum Streptophyta; class Pinopsida; order Pinales; family Pinaceae; genus Pinus; species Pinus albicaulis. Next base: position 269,343,680 of record CM076580.1, on the reverse strand, counting down.
AGATGAAATATATGATTTGATGATGCAGGAAGATTCTATACCCTTTTGTTTTGAAGCATTTCAGTTTATAAGGCAGAATCTTCATAATATATCTCAAGGAAAAGATGAACAGCCAGAAGGAGGTCATATAGTTTCAATGGATACATTACAGCACTCTTCTCAAGTTTTTGATGATCCCATTGCTCGTGTGTTGGATGATGTTTGTTATAAAAATTTTGCTCCATTAGCTAACCATGTGCTGGAAAAGAATGTTGATGATAATCTTGTTCAAAGGTCACTTTCATTGTCTTGTTTAACAGATGGTTCATTGCATAGCACATGTCAAGATTTCCATACATATGAGGAGATTGATGAAGGAAACTTTTGTTCATTTTGGAATCAGCAGCAAAGTTTGATTTTTCATGAATTTCAGGATCCTTTTGACAGCTTGCTGCAATCACCAAAGAAAAGCACCGCAGATGTGAGGAAAAGTTTAAGATCAAGGTATGGAGATTATCTGGACCAGAGCTATGTTTATGAAGATCCATTCGCAATATTCTTGCAGTCATCCAGTCAATTTATGCTTTGCAAGTTTATCAACAGTCCACTTGGTTCAAATTTTCCATGGGAGTTTCCTTTCGATTCTTTCCTTTTCCTGTGCATCAGTAAGCATGTGGGAAGAAATCAAACAACAGCCAGCATGCTTACCTGGTTGCATTGGCTGTTCCATTACAGTTGATCGGGTGGTGTAAAGTACAATTAGAGTAGGTTGTATTGAATAAGCTCTACTTTGAGCATCTTTTTCAGTTTGTCAGTTGTGTTTAAGTATCGAGTCAGTTTTTAGTTGAGTGAGAGTCAATTTTTATTACCGTCATCATGCATTTCAGTTTGAGTTTTTGATTCCATGGCCCAATGGATAAAGCACTGGTCTGCTCTCCCAGAGATCTGCCGTTCTTGGCACCTCCACGGAGCTGGAGCTACCATCCCCATTGGAGCCAATGTTAGAGTCAGCCTTTGTAGCCTTCCTCCAATGATCAAACATGCTCTTTCAAAGTGATTTTAAAGTGTCAAGGTCAAATTTTGTCATTTCAAAGAGTCTTCAAGCAAAATTTGATCACTAGGCATTAGGTCTAGGGTTGGTCTTCACTCTTTTCAAATTTGTCCAAATGTCAGTCCATGTCACCATTCAGCTGAGTGTGCCATCATTCAGAGGGTTTTCATCATCATGTCAAGTTCCGTTGGGTCATTTTACACCTCGTTCATGCTTCAGTTGTGCCTTGGTAAGGTCCATTTCCCTCTCCTAGGGTTTTGGAGGTAATTTCTCTTGGATGGTCAAATCATTGGAAAAACTTGTATCCTGATGTTCACACACCCTCCCCTATCCTTAATATACCTTATTAAACACTTCCCATCACTGAGATCCCCCAAATTCCTCATTTTTGCACAAACCCTAGTTTCTAGCCACAACTTGGCAATTTTCTAGGCTAGGCCTGTGTTTTGCCCTTTTGGACTCCTTCCCCTCACTCAATCTCTGTGATTCCACTTTCCCCTGCTTCCAAACATCCCTCCCTACTTCCAAAAATTTCCCCAAGAATTTAGAAGCCCCTTATCCCCTTCGTTTCGCTTCATTTCGACAAAATCCCTTGTTTCACCCATCGGGATAAGTTTCACTCAAAAGATTTTTCAGAGCAATCAAAGATGAATTTGGGAAAACTGAGAGAGGTTTTTGTCCAAAACATTCCAAGGAAGAAAAAACTCTTTCACTTTTTACACAGGTATCATGGTTTTGGAGAAATGTCAAAAATACCATTGCCTCAGGAGAATTGAATGCACCTCTGAAGTGACCTTGGGAAAATCAAGTTTTCTCCTAGCATGTTTGGCCAAATGACTTGCTTGATGAGTCAAATGATAACTAGACAGAAATACCTTTCCAATGAGCTATCCTGAGCTCAATTTTGAGTTGAAGAAGACCTTCAAACATTGGCTGTAACAGCGCTCTGCCTTGAGGCAGCCTCATTCTGATCATTTTGACAAGTGTTGGGAGATTTGATTTTTGACAGGTAAATGGAATCCAAATTGAATAATTCTACTTGTGTTGGAAAGTAGACTCCAATAGCTTTCCAACGAGCTATCACACGCCCGATTTGGACACCGGAAGGCCTCCAAACGCTTCCTGCAAAATTCACTATGTGGCAAGAGGGAAGAGCGACCCACCTGGGCAGAGCGACCCACCTGGGCAATTTTCACAGTGTAAAAATGAATGGGAGCGACCCACCTGGGCAGAGCGACCCACCTATCAGCAGAGTTCAGAAAATTGTGTTTCTGCGCCCAGTTTCGATTCGAATCAACTCCAGTTACTTGCAAACAAGTTTTTATCATTGCTTAGTAGTTTTTCATGTGTTGATGGTATCTTGAAGTCTTCAAACATTTGAATGGAGGAGTAAAACCCTACATACATGGCTGACTTGTTCCTCAGGGTTTTGAAATATGTATGGATGGTTTTATGAGTGTTTTCTCCACCTTATATCATTGGTATATCCACCTTGGCACGTATGTTCAAAGCCCACTGTCTTCACACCTATTATACCACTGTGGTCTTCATTACCATTTTACCACTGTCATGACCTTTGTTCCATGATGTTCATTGACATATTATATCCCATTGCCCATTGATAACACGTTTTCATAACTCTGTTTCATTGCCCATTGACACTTATAACTCTGTTGTAATTGTTCATAGACAAACACATTCATATGATGCCATGCTCCCTTTGACAAGATTTGTTCAATATTCTGAAGGTTGCCTGCTCCCTTTGGTCAAAGTTTCACTTGCATTTAAAACAGAGATTGTGCCTCTTTTCCAATCCATTTAAAACAGAGATATTATCATGGTTTGTTTCCTTATGGTGTTTTGACGGTGGGGATATTTGTTGGGTGTTTGAAACATACATTATAACTTTGCCTTCACTGCATCTATATCAGTATACATATTGCACATATCTTGTTCAAAGCCATGTCAGAGACAGAGTCAGAGTATGAGCAGGAGTCGGACAGTGACTCAATCGTTGAGGTTGATGTACTGATATGGAGCATAGCAGTGCGCCAGTAGTGGTAGCATATCATAGAGGCCACAGAGCTTTTTTTGCAGCATCACGACGAGTACTATCTCCACATGGGGTGGAAGGGGTCTCGTTGACTTCATCAGCAACGCGAGTACTATCTCCACGTGAGGTGGAAGGGGTCTCGCCTTCTTCATCAGCGTAGGTACATTCACAGGATCATGATGGAGACAAAGACACCAAGGTCCCATTTCTCATTTTCAACAGGTTGAACATACACATTGCTACATCATGACTGACAACAACACATCATACAACCGAGACAATGTTTTCACCACAGGGGCTGCATGCACCAGGAGAGCACTAAAATGGCGGAAAAGGCCTGATCCACTCCGGATTTTGGCCGAGGCTTCATTGACTGAGCAAGATACATGATGGAGGGTCTTCGCTCCGAATTTGAGCAAATTTGGAGAAAATTTTGTCATTTTGAAATTTTTTGGTCTAAAAACAGGGTTTTCAGTTACGTGGGTCGCGCGCTCATGCGCTCACTTTTTTTTGGGACACTTGCTGGAGGATATTTTTACATTTTTGGATTTTTCATGGTTAATTATGCATCCTCTGAAGTCAACTTAGCATTTCAACAAAATCTGGATGGTCAAATAGCTCAAAAACACCATGAAAACCACCTTGCTGCCACCTTTTGCACCAGCAGGGAGTACCTCTGGGAGAATGAGGTTTTGGAGGGTCAAATCAACTCCAAATTCAGAAATTCCACTTGGGTTGGAAAGTAGACATCCAGGGCTTTCCAACGAGCTATCATGAGCTCAATTTGGATGCCGGAAAGTACCTCAAATTCAGCCTGGAACATGAGCGACCCACACAGTTCAGGAGCGACCCACCTGGAATTTTTCCTGAATTTTCAGCTGCCAGCTCAGTATTTCGCCTATTATGGACCAGTTTTGCTTTTGGATAGAATTTTTGGGTTTTTATGATGTAAATTCATGCTTGGCATGTAACTTTGGCTTGTTTTTATCTCTTCTAGAAGATTCACTCTCAAATGAGTAAAAAATCATGTAATGGATCAGTTTCCACTCTTTTAGAGGCAAGTTGTTAGCTGCCTAGATTGTAGTTCCATGATTAGAATTAGTTGAAACTGATCCCTGAAGAGGGAATTCGACCCCTAGAGGTGGGGAAAGGGGTTAGAGTGATCTATATATTGTAATTTCTGAGGCATTCTACAGGTTGGACTCTTGGGATACTTTTGATACTATTGTACATACTTTTCATATTTTGGCTAAGGAAAGATCAGGGGTTTTGCGGCACTTGTTGGGATCCTTGTGGTGTTCTTTTCTTGATGATGTTTCTTCTTTGTTTACTGTAAGTTTCTTCATGTTTAATGTATGCCATCCTTTCATTATGCTTCTGAACTAAGTTGAATGAGTGAATAGGGTTGAATCCATTGTTTACAGTGCTTGGCCTTTGAATTCAGTTAGTTCTATATGTTTTCAGCTGTTTGGAGAGGATCCAAGTCCTTCTTTGCCCTCTTCAGCTCCTCGTCGGTCTAATCCATCCATATATCCAATTCAAAACATCAAGATCGTCACCTACCTCGCCCCAGCTTGAACTCTGCAAAGGTCTGACCTTATCCCCGGACCCAAAATTTGTTTTCCCATTTCTCCAGCGAAAACCCAAAAAATCAAAAATCAAACATACCTATCTCTTTACTAGCCTAAAATCAGTTCTTATTGTAAGTCATCTTGCATCCTATTTCTTATTTTCTCGAGATTGACGGAGAGAGCCCTCTCCTGTCCTCGTAGGGCTAGCTACGAGGCTGAGCGTGGTTTGATGTAGCCTTGAGTTTTACTTCATTTCAGCCTGAGGTAGATTTGAGTGCTAACAGGTCCTATGGATGCCTCAGATTCAGCCTTCTTAATGATTTCGTCTATATATGTTGTTCTACCAAGGATCACCGTTACCTTGGGCTTCGTAGACTTAAGTGATGGTTTTGATTTGTTTCTACCTTTTTCTTTCTAGTCATAAAACAAGAGCACCTATTCTACTAGCTTCTGAACAATTGCTGAGAAGCGGGCTGGAGAGCAAGCATTTTTCTTGCCGGTACACAGGTTCTTACCTCTCATTTTCAATACGCAATTCTTCACAGCAAAAGAAAGAAGAAATAAAGGACATCTCTCTTAAATACTCTCCTCGGCAACGGCGCCAAAAATGTTGGGTCATAAAGGTGACTGTTTACAGGCAACTTCAATGCTTCTCATTCAATTTTCAACCCAGGGCAAGTCTTATTATTTTAAGAGTGTGAGCACAATATATGCAAGTGATATCAAGGAACAACTACTGTACAGAATCATAAAGAGGACTATCTAATTCTCGGAGTTCAATCAATTCAAAGAGAAATGGAATTATAAAATGATGTTTAACTATTATGTCTAAGTAAGCACAGAAAAGAGCAGTCTACGATTGAACAACAGTCCTACTAATTGAACAACAACTTCAATAAATTGAACAATAATTGTTTATCTAATTTTGCAATGGAATTCTCTTTGTAAATTAAATAGATGACATCTCTGTGAATCAATTAACAACTAGACGCCTTACAGTAATGATGAAAGGATCCAACTCTTAGCTATATACAGAATTGAACAGCAGTCATGCTAAAACTAATGAAATGAGTGTAAAAGCATTGGGAAATGATGAAAGCATCTAAAAACTATAAAAGCATTGATTCCAAACAAGGAAACATGAATAATGAACTTTTCTAATGAAAGATAAAGTTGTAGTATCTTATGTTCGCAATTCAACCAATTAAATGATATCTCACGAAATGTATTCGATGACTGAAACATAAATTCTGTAGTTTAACGTATAGCACAGAGATTAGCGCAGAAACTCCCAGGGTTGGGCCCAAACCACCAGAAGTCTACCGCTATGGAAAACTCAGAGATTGACTATTCAAAAACGAAAAAACTTTTATTAAGCTAAAATTTAATACATTGATATAACTGGACAATTTTGTCCCAATACATCTATTACAGAAGGAATTCTCTATTCTAATCTATCTATCTTGTTCATTTTCGACCTTTTAAAGGAGATTACAACAGTGTTAACGGTTTTTCCATACCGGATTCTGCTACTTGTGGATGTCGTTTGAGTTCTTCAGACGTGGAGGTGCCTTTTCGTCTTCCGCCGGCCCATGGGAGTCATCATTGATTCTGTTAGTCTTTTTCTATCAGTTGTATTCCGACCATCATTGATTCAGATGCTTTGTTTCCCTATAAATAAAGATACAACAAGTCAATTTCCCGTTGTTAAACATCCCTTTATCGTTAGTTCATTTTGTCATGTTTTTACATTAATCTTCCTTTCCTTTGATGGGGAAAAATTCATAAAGGTGCATAACAATTCGTGGTAAAGGTAGGGTGAAAACATACCTTATTCTCGACCAACAATCAAATGATGTAGAAATGGAGCAATGAACTTTCATTTTTTGAAGGATCCATAAGTGATGCTAAAAAACTGTTGAAAATAACCGAACCACTAAGGCTTTTGGCCAAACATACCAGAAAGAGGAATATGCACTTGCAAGCTGAAAGGAGATCATAGAAGAATCAAGTAAAAATACCTTCAAGAGCAGATGGAAATGATCCAGGCTGAATTAAAAAAGAGAGGCCCAAAAATTACATTCATTGATGAGCCTAAGGACATTAAAGCTTCAAATGTCAAAGAAGGATAAAACTACCAAGGTTTGAGGGGTAAGGTAAATTTTTGTCACTCTTGAAGATGTCACCCAACAGTGTCTACTCATCAAAAGGGGAAATTTTTGAAAAAAGGGACTTTTTCCTGTGTTTTTGATAGATTAGGTGTTTTCGTAGCACCTACCAAGCTTGAAGACCAAAAAGCACTACGAAATTTATGTAGATGTATTTTTTATAAAAAGGGTGGTAAAATTGATATCAAATTTTGTGGAAATTTTTTATTATCCTTCCTAACCTATTTTAAAGTCTCATGGCAGAAAAAAGTCAAAATGATTTGAAAAAAGGTTTAAAGCAAAGGCACTACGAAAAGTTGCTACGAAATTGCCTTATTTTTCCCTGTTTCTACATCAAGTTAAATTTTGAAGAAATTTTGGTTTGGAATGATGCATTAAAGGTTAGCTGGTCACATGTAGAGGTCAAAGATGGACAGGAGGATATTTTTATACAGGTTTGGTCTACGAAGTTGTCCAACTCATCTTCAACTTATCAGTTCATCATATCATGTGTGATGGCAACAACTCCTTAAAAGTAGGAAGATCTGTTTCATGAAGACAGTGAGGATGTTTATGTCTTGGTTATGGTCAGTGATACTAAAGAACATGACCCCTTTCGATGTAATTAGGTTTTCTTTCAGTTAAAAATGTAATAAATAGGTAGTTGAGTTATGTTAGGACTCTAACTCCTAAAATTAAAAAATGTCATTTCATTTCCAGATATTTAGCTTATGGTTAAGATAGGTGTCAGCAAAAAGACTTAATGATCTAGCCTTGTTGGCAGATTCGTTGTAAAGGTTTGATGCCTATTAATAGGTTGTATTTCGATGAATGAAGGTTTGGATAATATTGTATCACACTACTACTTTTGTAATAGTTTTCATATTTATTAATATACAGTTGATATTTTGGCCTTCTTCACCTGAGATTCGAATGAAATTTCAATGAGTTTATTTCCTATATCTTTCATGTTCTATATCTGCAGTATGTTTATGTCTAATTACTCACAATTCATGGAAACCATGCTCTGAATTCCTTTAGATATAGAACTGCTACTATTTACTGTGTATGTGTGTTATCTTTTCACGGAAATGTTCACTTGCCCCAGTTTCCACAAGAAGGGTTATTTTCATTGAGTTTCCTGATGTTTACTCCAGTAGCCCAATGGTAGAAAATCCTCTATATTTTCAACCTGCAATCAATTAAAATCAAGTCACTATCATAGAGTTAGCCATCTAATAGACTTCTCATTGAAAAATCACAAGTTACCTTAAGAGAGCCCTCTCAGACTAAAGAGGCTAATCTTCAGTCAAAAGTAGGTTGAAATAGTTACTCTAAGTTGTCTTGTGGAGCAGCCCATCTGTACCAACTTAGTGATAACATTACCATTCAGAGGCATTCTCCCAAACTGTTGGAACCATCCCACCTATGACAAGAGTTGTATCCCTTGGTTCAAAGCATGAAGAAGTGGAAGCACTATTTGATTAGCTATGAGATCATCATCCACACAGATCACTAACCCTTGTAGTACCTCCAGTCGCAAACCAAGCTTTGTCATTTAAAATGGATGAGGTTCCTCCAATAGTTTCACTTGGTAATAAAATACAAGAAGGGCACCATTAACAAAATGGAAGATATGCTTTCTCGCCCTCCTATTTTTGAAGTTATCATTTTGAAAAATGCTTCTTTATCTTTTGAAAGTTATGTTGAATAATATGTTGATGATGATGATTTTAAGGAGATTTATGAAAAACCGACGCATGAATCGCAGGTGAATAATTATCACTTGCAGGGAAAATCGTTGTACCATCTTGGCAAACTTTGTATTCCCATCTATGAAAGGATACATGTAATTAGAGAGGCACATACCTCTCTTGTGTCAGGTCATTTTGGTGTAGAAAAAACTTTTTTTCATTTGCAGAGGTTTCATTATTGGCCTCACATGAAGAATATTGTGACTCAATATTTAAAGGGATGTGTATTGTGTTCAGCTTGCAAGCTCGCTAATAGAAAATTGGGGCTCTAGACACCACTCCCTATTCCGAGTCATCCATGGGAAAGTGTGTCAATGGATTTTGTAGGCGGTTTTCCTTTGTCTAGGATAGGTCATGATTATTTATATGTCATTGTGGATTGATTTAGAAAAATGTGTGTCTTAATTCCTTGTAAGAAGCAGGTCACTGCAGAGCAAACTGCTCATCTCTTCTTTCAATTTGTATGGGTCCATTTTGGGTTGCCCACATCCATTGTGTTTGATTAAGACTCGTTTATTTATTGGAGAGTTTTGGTCGATTTTGTGGAGAATGATGGACAACAAGATGAAGAGGAGCACGACATTTCATCCGCAGACCAACAAACAAACATAGGTTTTCAACTACATAATGGTACACTTACTTCGAGGTTATTGCGATAAGCACCCCAAGTTGTGGGACGAGAAACTTCCTTATGTGCAACATGCATACAACCGGGTAGTGCATTCATCCACTTAGAGCTCATTGTTTGAGACATTCTTTGGATATTTTCCAAAGGATCCCTTAGACATGGTCTTTCGGAGAGATGAATATTTCATTAGGAAAGATGACAGGGACAAAGCATAGAAGCTCATTCAACGGATTCAGATGATTCACCAGCTAAAGAGCAGCACGACATTTCATCTACAAACCAAAAAACAAACATAGGTTGTCAACTGCACAGTGGTACACTTACTCCGAGGTTATTGTGGCAAGCACCCCCAGTTGTGGGAAGAGCGACTTCCTTATGTGAAACATGCATACAACCGGGCAGTGCATTCATCCACTTAGATTTCATTGTTTGAGACATGCTTTGGATATTTGCCAAAGGATACCTTAGACATGTTCTTTAGGAGAGATGAAGATTCCAGTAGGAAAGATGACAGGGAGAAAGCATGGAAGTTCATTTAGCGGATTCAGATGATTCGCCAGCCAGTGCGGGAGCAGTTAGAGAAAATTCAAGCTTGATACAAATCTCAACATTAAAAGCACCGTGTAGATCACAAATTCTAAGTTGGAGACATGGTGTGGCTCCACATCAACAAAGAAAGAATGAAAGGGGAAGGAAAGAAGTTGAGACTAATCCGATATGGCCCATTCACCATATTAGAGAAGATTGGAGACAATGTTTTTCATCTTGATTTTCCAGCAATATACATGCATATGTACTTAGTGGTGAACGCTGAAAACTTGAAGTTTTATAAGCCTCCTTTGATATGGACACCGAAGAGGTTGGAAAGGTTCCTACAATGGATGACTTTGCACCTGAACACTTGAACAAGCTACCTGAGGACATCATTCTTGATAGTTTGACTAGGACTTCATGACGGGGAGACGTAGAGTACCTTCATATTGGTTTCAAGGGAATGCATCCAAGTAAGGCTCGATGGATCTAAAAGGAGAAATTGAGGGAAAAATTCCCTCACTTTCCAATTGACTAATAAATATTTTGGCGGTCTAAAATCTCTTTAGCAGGGAGGAATGATCTAGGTAGCTCCAAAAATAGCAGTGGCCTTGAAATAGCACAAAAATCATCTGAGTTTGTATGCTCAAGTTATAGTCAGTCAAATTTTTGGTCAAAGTAGGCCAAGTGGCATTGAATAGCGAGGCAACAATTTGGCAGAGTCTCGATGCACAGAATCTGGACACCAAAACATGAGAATCTGTCACCTCTTTAATTTTTCTGGTGACCCTTTGAATTCGACGATTTTTTTTAACCAATGTCGTTTATATATATATATATATATATATATATATATATATATAATTTGGGTGGTGGTTTGCCACCCTACCACCCAAAATGACTATTGTAAATATGGGCTCGACTAACTTGAGACCCCACACACTTCCCACAATTGTTATAACTAAACTGCGTAGTACATGGGGCTTGAACCTGCGTCGGTCAGTGTGCGACGACCCCAAAACTTAACATGTGCCAACTTTCAAATAGTCCGCCGAAAAATGTTACATTAATGCGCCAACCGAAAAACCATACTCTTAGTTTGGACAGGCGAGAATTTGATCCTCCGACCCCACGATAACCACTTGCCACAATCCACCAACGGGTCAATGACCACGTTAGTAAATCCACTTGCTGAACTCCTATATAAACCTTACATTTTCCCATTCGACCAACGACGGAGGGCGGAGCGACGGAACCCGGAGTGGATAGAGGGGTCAGAACCCTGAATTGGGAATCTATGATGATACTGAAAAGATTCATTTGGGCATCCAGAAGTGCCAGTGTCAGAATGAGACAAGTTTATAGTCATTTTTGCACAATTTCTTGCCAGGAATCCAACCGTGCAATCTCTTTCTCCAGCTACGGTATTCATTTTCATGCCATCACCATAAGTGGAGGTATAAGGTATCATTTTTGTAAAGTTTCCTGTAATTTATTTATGTTTCTAATTTAATGAAAGAGGCATCCCCACATTGAGCAACGCCCAGAGACGTAGCACACACTGGGTTAACTCTGTAATCAAATTGTTTTGTGTCTCTAATCTCATTTTTGCTTATGATTTCTGCTTCTTTTCATGTGTTTAAGTTACTTGCTTATACACTATTTTATATGCAATTCTATATGCATCCATGAAGTAAAACATCTGGATCAACTGATTCTAGAAATTCTGGAAAAATAAAAAGAATCCCAAAGTTTCCTCTTCCTAAAGCTTCCAGGAGTTGTTATAACTATTTACCTTAGATGAAAGTCTTGAATCCTATCCTATCCTACCTTGGATATTTCACCCCTTATCCCTTGATCTCATCCTCCCGTCAAGAGTGGATATCAAGCCTATATTGGTAAATGGATAAGAACTCTTAACCTACGATCCTCTTCTATATATTTGTTTCCATCCACAAGCTAGGGGTTGAATTTTGGAGATAGATTCTACCCTCATGCTATTGTTGTGAGATTCATTATTCCATGCATTAGGATGACATAAAGGTACACTTTGTGGCAAGGAAGAACGAGTAAACTTGAAGGAACTCTTCTACAAGATAAACTCCTATATTTGGTTGTAACTCTCTCCATTTCTATTAATACAAGGTGTTCACTATTTTCCTATATGTGATGTTATGATTTCATGTAATGCCATGTTGATCTATTGAATAAAGTGACTAGATGATGCTACATAGATGTCGTAGATCGTTGGTTTGTGTTGTTTGATTGTACAAGTTCTAATTATAGCGATCAAAGCTAGGATTGGAACGTACAAGCCAAGAGAGAAGCGGAGCTTACGACGAATTCTAGTTAGGCTTCATCCCATTGTCTATTTACTTTAAGGAAATCATTGTCTTCTTTGATTTATGTTATCGTAGATTAGACCATCAAATCTAGGGAAGATACTTTTGTCCGCAATCGTAGATTCCATATAACACAGAGGCTTATACCTCCACCCTCAATTCAACAAGAGAAACTAGAGGCATATACCTCCACCCTCAAGTCAGCAAGGGAATCCAAAGGCTTATACCTCCACCTTCAAATAAGTAAGGTAATCTCGAGCTTACTATAAAAAGAAGAAAATGCATAGAGGAATCTAAAGAAAAATCCATATTGGAATCCAAGGAACAAGCCTCGCCCCAAGTTGTAAGGGAATCCATAAAATACCATCTCCACCCTCTAGTGTTACAGGGAATCTAGAGACTATTGTCCTCACCCAAGCTATATTCTTCCATTATGTAAAACCCAAAAAATAATAAGAGGGGGCTAAAGAACTCTCCTTACGAGGAATCCAAGGAATGAGCCTCCACCTAAGTTTTCAAGGGAATCCAAAGACTACTATCCTCACCTAAGATATATTCTTCCACCTCCCAATGCTCAACCAAATTTTTTATTTTCTCCTTGTGCGGCCATAGCAAAACCAAGCTATGTGTTCTTTTTCTTTTGAATTATGCCTCTCTTACTTTCTTTATAGCACAGTCATTTCTTCTGCATAGTCTCCCTGAGACTTTATTTCTTTTGTTCTTGTCCCACCAGGCCTCTTTCTCCACCTTACCTTTTTTTTTTTTCTTTTTTCTTTTTTATGGAATTCTTTTCACTCAATGCGTGAGAATGTGATTAGAGGAATGCTCACCCCATTCACTGTGGTATTTTCCACTACCGCGATACAATCGTTTCAGTTGCATGGGAAGACACTCTTGTCACTCGTCCTTGAGCTTGACCACGATGGTTCCGTTGTATTTTAGTGGTGGTGGGGATGTTGTTGTGTCATCTCCTCCTATTCTGAATATGAAAAAACTAGTTTTGTTGTGCTAGCTTCCTCACCAATATTAAATAAAAGTGTGTTTATGGATCGTCTCAAATAACAAGTGATAAGAGGGTTTATGTGTCAAGTTTGTGTGCATTTCATAAGAAATTGATTAAGTAAATTTATCTTTAAAAATCACATAACAACAAGTAAATTGAGGAGAATAAAATACACATCAAACACATAATACAGAGCTGATAACAAAGTTCATCCCTTCTAGGATACATCTCCATGGACCTCCTTCAATGGCTTGGCCCTCTTTGGATTAATGGTTAATTCTCTAATTACATGCACCTATAGTTCTCCAATGGATCTGAAACCTGCTCCATTGGATTTAGAATACCCCAAAACCCCTAAGTATCCTCTTTTGGCTCTGCAAATGGTCTTCGGGTGAGCTAGACATGGCCTCCTCTCCTGGTGCACCTAAGCATCTTTAATCTTCAAAGTGGAAAAATCACTTACATAATTTCTCATGTACCTCTACAACCTACACCATCATGCTCAGAGCATCCAAATCATCTAGGATTGACTCTTTCTGAGTCTAATTTGGTCGAAATATGCCAAAGTTATGGCTTCTTCAGTTTCTCCTAGGAAAGCTCCTCTAAATCTGGAGAAACTCCAGTTAACTCCGCCAAATGTGAAGTTTCTGCAAAAATGGCGGACTCCGCCAAATTCTCTTCCATATTAAACTCGAATTAGTTTAAGTTAAGCGTAGTTTACACTGAGGTTTAGTGCTTATTGCGCAATTAATAAATCCGCAATTAATGAAGGATTAACGCGTTATTAAACATAGTTTATGGGTTAATTAACCTAGTTTAGTCGTAAGATTCCACCATAATGAATAGGCTTCCACCTTTGGTCGTAGCTACGTGGTTGTATGCGATGGCGTTGGCCCCCATTTCCTTCTGCCTAAACATTTGTTTAAACATAAATATGTGCGGCAAGAAATACATGTTAAGTCACAATGCTTAGGAGAGGCGGTAGAGCGTTGGGTTTGTGCGGGGGAGGTCATGGGGTCGAGCCTAACCTCGGCCTGTCCACCATATAAAAAAATTCCACCCATATAAAATGAAATTCGACCTTTGAACTTAAGCAAGTTTGTGACCTTTGAGGGGCATGTGGCGGCCTTTGGGCTAGCCATGTGTCCTCATCCCATTGATTCATTCAAAACCAATCACAAACTCACATGTGCCTAAAAACCCAGGCCAACCATCATTCGACAAGTGTCATCATACCATTGGCCAGAGGAAAACCAAAAATTTGACCTCTTTGATCTTGTTTGACCTTTTTTTTTAATTCCCCTTTTTGGCAAGGCGGATAGTAGGGTCTAACTTTGTCATACAAAGTCAGTTTTCGATGAAACAAAGTGTGCCGTAATCAGCGCGACGAGACCTATCCGGTCATTCAAGTTTCGAACGGTTCTAATCACTTTTAATTCTTAGAAAATTTTTGCCCCCAATTCAGATTTTGATCACTCCTTCCCACTAACAAGCTTTTGGAGCCACAAATGCTGGTTATCTGATGAGAGTTTAATACTATTATCTTTTCCTAGTTCTATCAACTTGATTATACTTGGAAAAATATCCATGACAACCACTTGGGTTCAATAATATGAATTTCCTTGAAAATGACTTAGCACTTACCCAATGTTCTCCTTTCGTTGCTGGCCCAATCCAACACTTGTTGGCTACTTGCTGACTGATTCAACACCTTTTTGCACCAAAGCGATCCCTCGGTTCTTGAAAAGCTGACTAATGTCCTTCCCACGGAGAATCTTGTTTCTCCTTTGCACACACATGCATTCGATGCAAGCTTCTCCTTGGAAACCACTTTTACAAGTTAAGCCCATCTGAGTGAACTACAACAATGAGTTCCAATATCAGTAATCACAATAAAATAAATTACAATTATTTTTACCTCCACGGTTCCAAATTCCACATCTAGAAGAATGCATTCACCATCTCTTTCACTTCTTGGCATCAACACATTAAATGATATATAATGGCTGCTATTTTCGCTGCAATTTTTTTTATATTGTCCCTCTTTCCGCTTCTTAATTCCATCATCCTCCAGTATTCACATGCTACTCATGCCATGATTTAATAATGAAGGCTAATCATGAGACTCTTGCTCAAGTGTGAACCTTCCAAAATCCATCTCTTTCCAAACCACTTCAATGGTGTTTCTTTCAGCTTCACTTCATCATGTGAATCATCCTAACCCACATTGATTATGGAATCCTCCTTTCCATTATTTTCAAGATCTATCTCCACTTTCTTCAAATGTCGTGGATGACTTGTTGGATACAAAGTCCAACACTTATCTACAAGATGACCTTGCTTATGGTAATGAGTGCAAAATAATTGCATCTTCTTTTCCATTGGACCTTTGGCTTTTTGTCTCCTTTGTTTTAAAATTTTCCTTTGTATGGCTATCTTCATCCAACATCTTGAAACAATATGGTTATTCAAACCACAAAAGGAACATGTAAATTTTCTCCAAATCTTATGTGAGGATTTACCATGTTTATCATAATCAAAAGCAACTTGATTAAATGAATATTTATACCTTGCACATTCACCTTTGTCGCCTTCTTTAGGAGGTGAATTTTATGAGGTAGTGGCTCTCTTCAGAATACCAAAAATGGCTTCAATGACTTTAGAGCTTTTAACATCCTCTTGTTTGCCATTCTCATTAGTTGCATGCTTATGAGCATCTTCTTGCAAAGTGGGTGTAAAACTTTTGCATTCCTCATGAACACAAACTTCACAAGCTTGAGGTAATGAACATGTAATGAAAGTCCTTCTTGGAAAACCTTCATGTGCCTCCTTGGCTTTGGAGCATTCTCCATCATGTTTTCCATAACTAAGACCCAAATACCTAAATCTTTCCTCAACAACAATTGGCGCAATTATGCCTTGTGCATGTTTTCCCAATCCTTTACCTTCATAGCCCATATTTATCAATAGTTTGTACCATATTCCTCTAGTGTGTCTTTAAAAAGCACCTACACATTCATTTTGAGAGGAAATTGAAGATAAAATTGAATTGCATACCTCATTTTCATGCACATACTTGGCTAGGGTTTCATTTTCAATATGGAGCTGAGTCTCCATCTCATGCATCTTTTCAAGAAGCTCTTGCTTCTCTTCATTCATGGCCATCAACTGATCATGAAGTATAGTGCTCTCCTTCCTATCTTTAGACATCTCTTGCACCATATCTCTCATGATGAAGAACTTCTGCAACATCTCTTTATCAAAGAGTCTTGCTAAGGAAGATAGATTAGAAACAATGCTTGATGAAGCTGCAATCACACTTGTAATGCATAAAAATATTCTTTGCTGTGATTTTAGAGCTAGGTCCTCAATGTTGACCTTATCTTCTCTCAGTTTACATATATAAACTTGCACACAGTTAAATTCTCCTTGCACAAATACAAAACCAATAGCTAAATCTCTAGCTAACCTTGGCAAACCATCTCAGGGAAAAAATGAGCTAAATTTTGCTATGAAACCAACTTGATCTGAATAATGACAAACTATTTTTGTTGTGCTAGCTTCCTCATCAGTATTAAATAAAATTGTGCTTATGGATTGTCTCAAATAGCAAGTGATAAGAGGGTTTGTGTGTATTTCATGAGAAATTCATTAAGTAAATTAGATTTAAAAATCACATAAAAAAAAGTAAATTGCAGAGAATAAAATACACAACAAACACATAACACAACGCTAATAACGAAGTTCACGCCTCTCGGGCTACATCTCCATGGACCTTCTTCAATGGCTTGACCCTATTTGGATTAATGGTAAATTATATTATTACATGCACCTAGAGTGCTCCAATGACTCTGCAACCTACTCCATTGGATTCAGAAGACCCCAAAACCCCTAAGTAGCCTCTTCTTGCTCTACAAATGGTCTTCAAGTGAACTAGACATGACGTCCTCTCCCAGTGGCCCTAGGCTTCTTTAATCTTCAAAGTGGAAAAATCACTTATAGAAGTGCTCCTATGCCTCTGCAACTTGCACCATCAAGCGCAAAGCATCTAAATCATCTAGGATTGACTCTTTCTGAGCCTAATTTGGTCGAAATATATGTCTTCTTCAGTTTCTCCTAGGAAAGCTGCTCTAAATCTGGAGAAACTCCAGTTATCTCTGCCAAATGTGGAGTTCCACCGAAAATGGCGGACTTCACCAACTTCTCCGCCATATTAAACTCAGATTAGTTTAAGATAAGCGCAATTTCAACTGAGGTTTAACGCTAATTGTGTGATTAACAAATCCACAATTAATGAAGGATTAGCGCATTTTTAAACATATTTTATGGGTCAATTATCCCAATTTAGTGGTAAGATTTCGCCATAATGAATAGGCCTCCGCCTTTAGTCGTAGTCGCATGGTTTTATGCGATGGGACTGGCCCCCATTTCCTTCTGCCTGAACATTTGTTTAAACATAAATATGTACGACAAGCAATACATGTTAAGTCACAATGCTTAGGAGAGGCGGTAGAGCATTGGGTTTGTGTGGGGTAGGTCGCAAGGTCGAGCCTGACCTCCACCCATCCACCACATAAAAATTTTCCATCCATATAAAATTAAATTCGACCTTTGAACTTAACCAAGATTTCGTCCTTCGAGGGGCACGTGGCGGCCTCCGGGCTAGCTACGTGTCCTCGTCCCATTCGTTCATTCAAAACCAATAAAAAACTGACATGTGCCCAAAAACTCGGGCCAAGCATCATTCAATAAGTGTCATTACACCATTGGCTGGAGGAAAACCAAAAATTTGACCCCTTTGACCATATTTGACTTTTTTTTACGAAAATTTGTCTGTTTGGCAAAGTGAACATCAATCTCTAACTTTATTATACGGAGTCGGGTTTAGATGAAACAAAGTGCGCCAGAATCAGGGCGACGAGACCTATTCAGTCGTTTAGGTTCCAAACGATTTTGAGCACTTTGAATTTTTAGGAAATTTTTGCCCCCAATTCAAATTCTAATCACCCTTGCCACTTTCTGTTGGTTGAATTTAACTTTCCTGATTGCGAATGCAACCCGTTCTCCATTAATTCTATCCTTTCTACCTAATGAATTTATGCAAGGCAAACATGGTTCTTTTGTTCTCTTTCCAAAATCCATTAACTAATATGGTCAGCTCAATTTAATGCATATCTACCAGCCATTCATGGCTATCATGAAACAATCCAAGCTTCCTTCAAATCCCAAGCAACCTAATGCCTTAAACTCTAGAATTCACATCCCAATTCCCAAGCCGTTTTAATTATAATCAAAGTATATTAAACATTTACAATGAAGGGGGATTAACCTGGGGTTTTCATACTTCCATAGGTTCTTTAGTTGTAAAATCTTTGCACTAATATGGAAGAACTAGTCTAATAGCTTTGTGCACAAGCATACAACCTCTTTATTGGTCCACTATGACATGTGGATAAATCTTTCCCATCTTTGGTTCTTACAATCCGAGAGGGTTTTAGAATTGAGGAGACTAACGAATGGTAGATTATGAAACTTATTAAGGCCAACCTACCAATTATTAGATGGGGCATATCCCTAAATGATCATTACTAGAATATGGACTAGACCATATGGAGGGTGATCACTTTGATAATTAATAGAGGTTTTGACATAAATGGGTCTATGTTTTGAAACAAACACTTGGGTGTTGTTATAAGTCATTTAAATAATGTTGTGAAACCAACTCCAAAAATAGAAGAAAAGATATATCAACGCCTTAGAAATAAGCCACTTCGAGGGAGCAACCTCCAATACATTACATGAATGAACAATTCTTGGATGATACAAATTAAAAAACCTCCTTTCTATATATAGGAGTCCATCGGGCCACAATGTAATCTTAGCCGACCTAACAATAATAATTTAAGGGCACAATAATAACAATATGGGGGTTACAAGGGTACAATAATAACAATAAGGGGGTTACACTAACAACAATAAGGGACTATACTAGTAATATAGGGACCTAACATGCCCCTCTCCTTCAAAAAAGTGCTGTCCTCAACGCTTGAGTAGCTCTGGGTGCTTCTGTATAAAATTCTCATCCTCCCATGTAGAATCTTCAGTGGGTAAGTTCTTCCACTTGATGAGATACTCTGAAATTGATTGATTCCTTAGCTGTCGAGTTCTGGTTTCCGTGACCACTTCAGGTCCCAATATGATTTTTCCTTCCTCATCAAGTTCTGGCAATATTGTTTGAACTGGAAGATTTTCACCTATAACCTTCTTTAAGCATGAAACATGAAAAATTGGATGCACTCGTGAAGAAGCAGGAAGCTCCAATTGTATGCCATAGTACCAATCTTTTGCAAAACCTTGTAACACATATTTCATTAAAATTGGAATTTTTTTTATTACAAGTACATCACTAAAATTGTATTTTTTGGTTATTTTGAAATTCTAGATTGACTATTTAATTCCAAATTTAATGAAATATGTTTTTTGTAAGGACCATAGTACTTTGACGATAATTTATTATCCTTCTTAGCTTGCTTGAGGGACATTTGTTTGTATGGTTGTAGCCGCAAAAATACCCAGTCTCCTACATCAAAACTTCTCTCGCTGTGATGTTGATCTCCCTGTTATTTCATTCGATTTTGTGCCAAATTCAGGTTGTCCTTTAAGAGTTGGAGAACTTCTTGTTGATGCTCGATGTGATCTTCCACTGCTTGAACTTTCGAATTTTCTCTTAAAAATGATGTGATGGATGGTGGATGATATCCATAAAGTGCCATAATGGGGTCATTTTTGCTGTAGTATGGAAGGAAGTGTTATACCACCATTCAGCGAGAGGTAACCACTTGACCCATTGTGTTTGTTTATCAGATATAAAACAATGAAGATAGCCTTCCAAACATTTATTTACTATATTAGTTTGACCATCGGATTGAGGATGATAAGATGAGCTATGAGCTAAATGAGTACCAAACAAGAAAATAACTCCATTCAAAATTAAAAATGGGATCTTTGTCGCTCACAATAACCCTTGGGTTTCCATGTAGTTTTTGAATTGTGTCCATAAATGTAGTAGAAATTGTACTTGCTTTAAATGGATGAGATAGTGCACAAAAGTGTGCATACTTGGTAAGTCTATCAACTACCACCATGATGACACTCTTTCCTTTGGACTTAGGTAAACCTGTGATAAAATCCATTGAAATCTCCTCCCAACGTTGACTTGGAATGGATAAATTTTGTAGAAGACCCGGGGTCTTAATTGTCTCAACTTTATTCTGCTGGAAAACCAAACATTCCGCCACAAACTTTTGAATATCAGATTTAAGGCCATCCACAAAAAAATATTTCTTCACCCTGTGGTAAGTGTTTAAAAATCCTGAGTATCCTCCTAAAGGAGAAGTGTGCAATTCCAAAAGAATCTTTTGTTTTAGTTGGGAATTCTTACAAAGATATAAGTGATCTTTGTACCATAAGGAATCATTTTTCCAACTAAATGTATCAGATGTACTAGGATCTTGCTGCAACTTTTGAATGAGTGTCCATACATCTTTTTCCTTCTTCCATTCATCTTTTGCTTCGGTTATCCAATCTGGTTGGATAATAGAAATGGCACAAAGCAATGCTTCCACCTCTTCATTCTTTCTTGAGAGTGCATCTGCAACAACATTAAGCTTTCCATTTTTGTAGATTATTTCAAAGTCATAACCCAACATCTTTGTGACCCATTTTTGCTGCTCTTCTGAAGATAGTCTTTGTTCCAAAAAGTGTTTAAGACTATCATGATCAGTTTTTACCTTGAAATGTCTTCCCATTAGGTAAGTTCTCCATTTCTTTAGTGCATGCAGTATTTATAACATTTCCTTCTCATAAATAGGTTTCTGTAAATACTTTCCATTGATTGGACGACTTTCAAAAGCAATGGGTCTTCCTTCTTGCATTAAAAAAACACCATTTCCATTTCCTGAGGCATCACATTCCACAATAAAGGTTTTTGTGAAGTCTGGTGTAGCTAAGATCAGTGTTAGGCACATTGCCTCTTTAAGATGTTCAAAGGCCTTAGTTGCTTCAAAAGTCCATGAAAATGCATCTTTCTTCAATAATGTTGTTAGAGGTGCTACTATTCTCCCATAATTCTTAACAAACTTTCGATAATATCCTGTTAACCCAAGAAATCCTCGCAACTGCTTTACGGTTGTGGGGACTTTCCATTCCTTAATGGCTTTAATTTTGTTAGGGTCTACCTTAACACCCTCGTCAGATACAATATGACCCAGATATTCCACCTCTTGTACTCCAAAGAAACATTTGGATGTTTTTGCAGATAATTGTTTCTCCTGTAATATTTTGAGCACCGTGTCAACATGTTGAACATGATCCTTCCAAGACCTACTATAGATTAGTATAACGTCAAAAAAACTAGCACAAATTTTCTAAGGAAGGCTTTGAAAATGGAATTCATCAACCCTTGAAATGTAGAAGGTGCATTGGTAAGGCCAAAAGGCATGACCAAAAATTCATAATGACCCTCATGAGTTCGAAATGTTTTTTTTGGAATATCTTCAGTCTCCATTCTAATTTGATGATATCCTGAACAAAGATCCAACTTGGTAAAATAAATTTCTCTATGTAATTCATCCAATAATTCATCAATCACAGGAATGTGAAATTTATTAATGGTGAGCTTATTGAGCTCCCTATAATCAGGACACATGCGCCATGATCCATCCTTCTTGTGTACCAATACTACAGGAGCAGAGAAAGAACTTTTACTAGGTTGAATTATACCCGCCTCTAACATTTCTACAATCATACGTTCAATTTCGCTCTTTTGGACATAAGGATATCTATAAGGCCCGATGTTTGGAGGAACACTTCCTAGAATCAAATGAATAGCACGACCATGATCACGAATAGGTGGGAGTCCTTTGGGAGTGTAGGAATTTACAAGTTAAGTTCCTTAGATCAAGAACCAAAGGTCACCGCTCACAAACAGATCACAAATCAGTACACCAGTATAATCACGTGATTAAAACCCTCAAAGAGGAAAACAACCCACGGCCTGAGCCAACGCAGCCACTTAAGGCAATTTATTAATATAAAAATAAAAGTCACATATGTTTCCCTCATAAATAGTTACCGGACAAATGACCCTCCATGCTCTTTAAATAGAGATCATGGACCAATCGGGTGTTAAGCCACGGATCAAGTGTCGTTAATACTGAGGTGAGAGATAACCGTTAGATCACTACAAATCGTGACCATCAGATTATAAGTTACAAATGTACATGGTAAATAAACACACTTTACCTAACTCTACACTAGACTAAGTTATTCTTAACTATTTCCTATGTGTCGGAATATCCTATCCCCCCTTAAGAACAACTTGGGATAGGATTGAAGGATTTACAAAGGTGACACAAAAGGAGCCTATTTCCTATGTGTCGAAGTATCTTAACATCCCCCCTTAAGAACAAATTGGGATAGGATTGAAGGATTTACAAAAGTGACACAATAGGAGAAGGAAAGAGGCATTA
The DNA here is from genome assembly GCA_034641835.2 of Pinus albicaulis. Taxonomy (NCBI): domain Eukaryota; kingdom Viridiplantae; phylum Streptophyta; class Pinopsida; order Pinales; family Pinaceae; genus Pinus; species Pinus albicaulis. The sequence goes on along the minus strand of CM076580.1, from coordinate 269,321,091 downwards.
GAGCCTATCCCCCCTTAATGACAACTTTCCTGAACTCCAAGCATGGATCGAAGTTTGGTAAACTTCACTTTTGTGAGAGCCTTCGTAAAGATATCAGCTACTTGATCATTGGTTAGATAGTACTGCACTTCAAGAACACGATCATGAATGAGCTTTCTGATGAAGTGTATGTGGATTTCAATGTGTTTCATACGCTGATGTTGAACTAGATCTTTACATAGTTGAATGGAACTCTAATTATCACACCAAAGTGTAGTTGGATGCTACTGGTGAAGACCAAACTCAGACAAAATCTGACGAAGCCACATGGCTTCCTTGTTGGCTTCAACTGCACCGCGATACTCTGCTTCTGTTGAAGTAAGAGAGATGGCACTTTGTTTCTTACAAGACCAAGTAATAGGTCCTGAACCAAGAGTGAATACATATCCTGCAGTAGACTTTCGATCATCAGGGTCACCAGCCCAATCAGAATCAGTGAAACCAATCAACAATGGAGATGCTCCTGCACTATAATGAATCCCGAACTGAACTGCACCTCGAATATATCGAAGTATTCTTTTAGCTGCTTTCCAATGACTTTCATGAGGTTGGTGCATAAACTGAGTGACAAGACCAATGGCAAAGGAAAGGTTAGGACGGGTGTGGGTTAGATACATAAGTTTACCAACAAGTTGACGATATAAGGTAGCATCAAATTCAGGGGTAGTACAAGTGACTGAAAGCTTGACTCCAGACTGAAAGGGAGAAGGGGCTGGCTTACAGTATTCCATGTGAAAGTGGTGTAGAAGATCACAGGAATACTTGGACTGAGAGAAGGTAATGACTTCCTTGGATTACAAGACTTGAAGACCAAGGAAATAATGCAAGTGCCCTAAGTCTGTCATTTCAAACTTCTTTTTGAGGCTAGACTTCACATGGTTTATATGGTTTGGATCACTACCAGTAAGGATAAGACCATCAACATAAAGAACAAGGATGGTGAAGGACTTACCCACTTTCTTGGTGTAGATAGTGTTGTCAGAATGACACCTAGAAAAGCCATTATCTAAGAGAAATCTATCGATTTTGGCATACCAAGCCCGAGTACAACGGACCCATCTTGGAAGCGATGGAGTATAAGGAACAATTTCAAGGGGTGGAGGAGGATTGTCATCCTCACTGTCATCATCTGAACTAGAAGGAATGCTATTAAAAATAGAAGAGGGAGAGAGAGGTGGCACATATGTCGAATCAGGCTCGCAGGCCAAAGGTGGCACACTTGTCGAACTAGGCTCGCAGGCCGATATATTTTCATCAAATTTTTCATCTCTTCTAATGATATTAATTTTGGATTTTGGTTGAAGAAGTCTATATGCAAGGCCAAGCTTAGTAAGAATGCAATAGATGAGGCTACCATTGTCCTTTTTTATTTTACAACCTTCTAAAAGAATTCTAAGGGTCTTAAATTTCGACAAAAAATCTTCAATGGAGGAGAAATTATTGGGGTCCAAAGTAAGCAACTCATTTTCAAGCTGGTGGGCCCTGATTTAATTTTCAATGCCAAAAATAGTTTTTAGCCTTTCCAGGGCTTCATCAGGGGTTTCAATGTCAAGGATATGAAATTGAAGATCTTGAGCAATGGAAATTCCTATCAACCCTCGTGCTTGATCTGGTTTATTTTCCCATTTTGCAGCTTTATCATCATCGGAAGCTTTAGTTTCCTGTCCTGTGGCTATTATATAAAGCCCTTTACTTCTAAGTATATCTACCATATGAGGTAGCCATTGGAAATAATTGGTGTTGTTAAGAATAACCGGGCATGCACTTTCCATTTAAAAAAAAAATGAAGCTGAGAAAAGTTGAAACTAACTGCTCCAATGGAAATATCTTGAAAGATTAGGCTATTTAAAAAAAAAACGGCTTCTGGGTGAAGAAGTTATGCCTTTTTAAAAAACTGAGTTGTAGATGCCGAATAGTTACGGGAACGGGATGAAGTGCAGGTTTAAAAAAAAAAAAAATCCGCCCCTTCTAACAATTTTTTTTATAGAAGAAGCTTGAGAATGAGACTTGAACCCAAGACCTCTATTCTCATAAACTAACCCCTCACCAAATGAGATAGTAAAAGGATCACGTTATTGTAAGAAAGGAGGAAGGGTTTTTTCTTTTTTTATTTTTCTTTTTTTTCGATGTGCATGCTTTTTCCTGCACAAAAAAACTGAGAAAAAAATGAAATGCAAAGCCTTGCGATAGAATGTTAGATTTTCGATTAGCCTTATTAGAAACTATCACTTTTTCCATTATTTCTGATTTCCCGAGATCGCACAAAGACGCGGGGAAAGAGCATACATAGCAAAAAAATATCTTCTTCATGTTTATGATTTGCCGAGATCGTGTGCAACGTACAGAAAATAGCATACACAGAGAAGAGGGTATATATCCGGCAAATAAATAAAACCTAAAAAATCGAAAATAAAAAAAGGGAACCGAAATAAGCAGAACTATTAACAAATATAACTACAAAACAGATGCTTTATACCTTCAGATCTAAACTGTCATAACTTGGGCAGCCATAAACCTTTTCACATGAAACAAAAGACATTCCTCACTGTAACAGACACTCCGGACACAACCGAGCAGTTCTACAAGCCCAAAAATATTCAGAAATAATAGATCTACAAAACGGCATTCGCATGCAGTCAAACTGGCTTCGGATTTTGATCAACAACAAAAGCTACATTGTGGTGGACCACCTGTCTTTTTACAAAGTGAGGCTTGTTATTTATAGCCTTTTTAGAGTTACAATACCATGAGTAGATACCATAGCTGTATACCATCGGTGGATACTATGGGTGGATACCACTTACAATACCATGCGTAAATTCCATGTGTGGATGAATACCATGGGTGGATACATACCATGGATGAATGAATGTCATGGATAGATCTCACTTACAATACCATGGGAAAATAAATATCATGGGTGAATGAATACCATGGGTAAATTCCATGGGTGGATGGATAACATCGTTGGATGAATACCATGGGTGGATGTCATTTTCCATTCGGATCATTCCTCCCTCCTTAAGAAACAATGGTCTCCATTGCGTGAATTTCCCTCCTTAGAAGCCTTTGTTGAATATGAAGAGCCACTGAAGATAAGTGTTTTTTGTAGTTAACTCTTAACCGTGATGAACAAAGATCCAAGGATAAAGATACCCTGTAATGCTTGTGACCAACTATGATATTGACAATGTACGGCCTAGAAAATGGACTTTGAGGAAGTGTAGGTTTGTGGATGAACCAAAGCCATGAAAAAAGAAGATCTGAGGATAGAGATACTCTGTAATGCTTGTGACCAACTGTGTTACTAACAGTGTGCGGCCTAGCAAATGGACTTCGATGAGAAGGATTTTGTGTGGTTGACCCATAACCGTGATGTTGATTGTTGATGAAGTAGCAGGTGTCTACATAGCTTGGGGTGGGAGGGCACGTCTCCAAATAACCAAGCCGAATGCTGCTATGCTGAAATTGAAGAATGTGAAGCAAGTGTCTACTAAAGCGGGGTGGGAGGGAATGTCTCCAAAGGGAACCCACTCCGAATACTACTCCAAATTTAAAATGAGCATAACTCAATCAATATAACTCAAAATATTTATTATAACCTGTTTTTGGAAATGGAATGATCATTCTGCATCTTCTCATTTGTTTGAAATCGATATCTGGAGACACTGGATTCTCAAATTCACGCTGAAATTGTACCACCGTCACAAAATTTCTGAAAAAAATAGCTGATTGTAAATCAACGATAAATCCCTCGTTCAGACTCCAATTTGACTGATTTTTTTTTTTAATCAGGTGATTTTTTAAGGGGAGTGCAGATATGTAATCATTTATCTAAAATTTCCCACTAAAAACTGCAATAAATGATAGGAGATCTGTCGTCCATGAATTGTCGTCAGAAAAATCGCTACAACATTGTTGATTTTGAATCAGCGATATCTCCCTCATCCGAACTTCAATTCAGCTGTTTTGTTTTTTGAATTTGAGTATTTTCGCGCAAGGAATCTAGAACTGGTCTTTTTTGTTGTAAATTTTTCACCAAAAGTTTCAGATCTGATCTGCAAACTCGCCGCCCAAAAAAATTCATGGAGTTCGTTGAAGATTGCTGCAAAACATTGAAACTGAAATATGTTTCAAACCCTTATTCCCATGGAGGCGTAACCTGAATCTGATACCACTGATCCAGATCTTGGAGGGAGACCCCCAAGATCTAAAAATTTGAAATAGATCTAACAAAATCTGCAAAATTAGAATGTCAGAAAAAAATAGAGAACACACTGCAAATAAAACCACAAAGAAACTTGTTTTATTAAAACGGAGAATAACTGTAGAAGCTACACTGTGGTGGACAATTTGTCCTTTTACAAAGTGAGGCTTGTTATTTACAACCTTTTTTTTAGTTACAATACCATGGTTAGATACCATAGGTGGATACCATGGGTCAATACCATGGGTGGATACTACTTACAATACCATGGGTAAATTCCATGTGTAGATGAATACCATGGGTCGGTTTCATTTACAATAGCATGGGTAAATTCCATGGGTGGATGGATAACATGGGTGGATGCCATTTTCCATTCGGATCATTCCTCCCTCCTTAAGAAGAAATGGTCCCCATTGTGTGAAGTTCCCTCCCGAGAAGCCTTTGTTGAATATGAAGAGCCACTGAAGATAAGGGTTTTGTGTATTTAACCCTTAACTATGATGAATGAAGATCCAAGGATAGAGATACCATGTAATGCTTATGACCAACTGTGATATTGACAGTGTGCGACCTAGCAAATGGACTTCGATGAAGTGTGGGCTTGTGGATGAACCAAAGACATGACAAACGAAGACTTGAGGATAGAGATACCCTGTAATGCTTGTGACCAACTGTGTTACTAACAGTGTGTGGCCTAGCAAATGGACTTCGATGAAAAGGATTTTGTGCGGTTGACCCATAACCATGATGTTGATTGTTGATGAAGTAGCAGGTGCCTACATAGCTTGGGGTGGGAGGGCACATCTTCAAATAACCCAAGCTGAACATTGCTATGCTGAAACTGATGAATTTGAAGCAAGTGCCTACTAAAGTGGGGTAGGAGGGCACGTCTCCAAAGGGAACCCGCTCTGAATGTTGCTCTAGATTTAAAAGGAGCATAACTTGGTCAATATAACTCAAAATATTTATTATAACCTATTTTTGGAAATGGAATGCTCTGATACCACTGATCTGGATCTTGGGGGAGGCCCCCAAGATCTAAAAAGTTGAAATGGATCTAACAAGATCTACAAAATTAGAATGCAAAAAAAAAAAAAAAAAAAACCACAAAAAACTTATTTTATTAAAACAGAGAATAACTGTAGAAGTTACATTGTGGTGGACAATCTGTCCATTTAAATTTTTTTAGATCTTGGGGGCCTCCCCCCAAGACCCAAAACAATGATATCAAATTCAGGTTACGAATCCATGGGAATGAGGGTTTGAAGCATATTTCAGTTTCAATTTTTGGCAGCAATCTTCAGCAAACTCCATGAATTTATTGGGCAGTGAGTTTGCAGATCAGATCTGAAAATTTTGGTCAAAATTTTACAAAATATAAGACAAGATCTGGATTCTTTGCAAAAAAACCCAAATTCAAAAAAAAATCAGCCGAATTGGAGTTCGGATGAGGGAGATATCGCTAATTCTAAATCAGCAATGTTGTAGAAAGTGTTCTAACGATAATTCGTGGACGACGAATCTATTGTCATTTTTCATAGTTTTCTGTGAAAATTTTCAAATAAATGGCTATATATCTGAGTTCCCCTTGAAAAATCACCCAATTAAAAAAAAAAAATCGATCGAATTGGAGTCCGGATGTGGGCGTTATCATTGTTTTAAAATCAGCTATTTTTTTTTTCAGAAATTTTGTGATGGTGAGACAGTTCCAACGCGAATCTAAGAGTCTAGAGTCTCCAAATAGCGGTTTCAAACACATGAGAAGATGCAGAATAATCATTCCATTCCAAAAACAGGTTATAATAAATATTCCGAGTTATATTGGTCGAGTTATGCTCATTTAAAATCTAGAGCAGCATTCGGAGCGGGTTCCCTTTGGAGACGTGCCCTCCCACCTCGCTTTAGTAGGCACTTGCTTCACATTCATCAGTTTCAACATAGCAGCATTCGGCTTGGGTTATTTGGAGACATGCCCTCCCACCCCAAGTTATGTAGGCACCTGCTACTTCATCAATAATCAACATCACAGTTATGGGTCAACTGCACAAAATCCTTCTCATCGAAGTCCATTTCCTAGGCCGCACACTGTTACCAACACAGTTGGTCACAAGCATTACAGGGTATCTCTATCCTCGGATCTTCATTTGTCATGGTTTTTGTTCATCCACAAACCCACACTTCATCGAAGTCCAATTGCTAGGCTGCACACTGTCAATATCACAGTTGGTCACAAGCATTACAGGGATCTCTATCCTTGGATCTTCGTTCATCACGGTTATGGATTAACTCCTCTTCAGTGGCTCTTCATATTCAACAAAGCTTCTTAGGAATGAACTTCATGCAATGAGGACCATTGCTTCTTAAGGAGGGAGGAATGATTCGAATGGAACATGGCATCCACCCATGGTATTCATCTACTCATATTATCCATCCAACCATGGAATTTACTCGTGGTATTGTAAATGTCATTGACCCATGGTGTTCATCCACCCATTGTATTTATTCGCCCATGGTATTGTAAGTGACATCTATCCATGATATTCATCCACCCATGGTATGTATCCACCCATGGTATTCATCCACACATGGAATTTACCCATGGTATTGTAAGTGGTATCTACCATGGTATTGTAAGTGGTATATACCTATGGTATTGACCCATGGTATCTATGCATGGTATTGTAACTAAAAAAAAGCTATAAATAACAAGCCTCAGTTTGTAAAAGGACAGATTGTCTGCCACAATGTAGCTTCAACAGTTATTCTTTGTTTTAATAAAACAAGTTTCTTTGTGGTTTTATTTGCTTTGTGTTCTCTCTATTTTTTTTGGCATTCTAATTTTACAGATCTTGTCAAATCCATTTCAATTTTTTTTAGATGTTGGGGGCCTCCCCCCAAGATCCGGATCAGTGGTATCAAATTCAGGTTACACCTCCATGGGAATGAGGGTTTGAAACATATTTCAGTTTCAATGTTTTGCAGCAATATTCAACGAACTCCATGAATTTTTTGGGTGGCATGTTTGCAGATAATATCCGAAAATTTTGGTGAACAATTTACAACAAAAAATACCATATCTGTATTCCTTGCGCGAAAATACTCAAATTCAAAAAAAAAAATCGGCCGAATTGGAGTTCCGATGAGGGAGATATCGCTGATTCAAAATCAGCAATGTTGTAGCAATTTTTCTGACGACAATTCATGGACGGCGGATCTCCTATAATTTATTGTAGTTTTCAGTGGGAAATTTTATTCAAATGATTGCATATATGCACTCCCCTTTAAAAATCATTCGATTGCAAAAAAAAATCGATCGAATCGGAGTCTAAACAAGGGATTTATCGCTGATTTAAAATCAACTATTTTTTTAGAAATTTTGTGATGACGGTACAGTTCCAACGCGAATTTGAGAGTCCAGGGTCTCCAGATATCAATTTCAAACAAATGAGAAGATGTAGAATGATCATTCCATTTCCAAAAATAGGTTATAATAAATATTTTGAGTTATATTGACCGAATTATGCTCATTTTAAATTTGGAGTAGCATTCGGAGCGGGTTCCCTTTGGAGACATGCCCTCCCTCCCTGCTTTAGTAGACACCTTCTTCACATTATTTAGTTTCAGCGTAGCAACGTTCGGTTTGGGTTATTTGGAGACGTGCCCTCCCACCCCAAGCTATGTAGGCACCTGCTACTTCATCAATAATCAACATCACAGTTATGGGTCAATGCATAAAATCCTTCTCATCGAAGTATCCATCCACCCATGGTATTGTAAATGTCATTGACCCATGGTATTCATCCACCCATTGTATTTATTCGCCCATGGTATTGTAAATGACATCTATCCATGATATTCATCCACCCATGGTATGTATCCACACATGGTATTCATCCACACATGGAATTTACCCATGGTATTGTAAGTGGTATCTACCCATGGTATTGACCCATGGTTTTAACCCATGGTATCCACCTATGATATCTACACATGGTATTGTAACTCAAAATATAATTTCCACCATAATGTAGCTTCTACAATTATTCTCTGTTTTAAAAAAACAAATTTCTTTGTGGTTTTATTTTCTTTATGTTCTTCTTTTTTTTTTTTTTTTTTTTTTTGGCATTCTAATTTTGTAGATCTTGTTAGATCCATTTCAATTTTTTAGATCTTGGGGGCCTCCCCCTAAGATCCAGATTAGTGGTATCAGATTCAGGTTACGCCTCCATGGGAATGAGGGTTTGAAATATAATTCAATTTCAATGTTTTGCAGTAATCTTTCGCAAACTCCATGAGTTTTTTTTTGGTGGCGAGTTTGCAGATCAGATCTTAAACTTTTAAGGAAAAATTTGCAAAAACAAAGACCAAATCTATATTCCTTGCGAGAAAATACTCAAATTCAAAAAAAAAAAAAATCGGCCGAATTGGAGTTCGAATGAGGGAGATATCGTTGATTCAAAATTAGCAATGTTGCAACAATTTTTCTGATGATAATTCATGGATGGTGGATCTCATATCATTTATTGCAGTTTTTAGTGTGAAATTTCAGATAAATGGTTATAGATTTGTGCTCCCCTTGAACAATCACCCGATTTCAACAAAAAAAAAAATCAGTCGAATTGGAGTCCTGATGAGGGATTTATCGCTGATTTAAATCAACTATTTTTTTCAAAAAATTTGTGACAGCGGGACAGTTCCAGCGCAAATATGAGAGTCTATGATCTCCATATATCGATTTCAAACACATGAGAAAATGTATAATTATCATTCCATTTCCAAAAATAGGTTATAATAAATATTATGTGTTATATTGACCGAGTTATGCTCATTTTAAATTTGGAGCAGCATTCAGAGCAGGTTCCCTTTGGTGACGTGCCCTCCCACCCCGCTTTAGTAGGCATCTGCTTCACATTCATCAGCTTCAACATAGTAGCATTCGGCTTAGGTTATTTGGAGACGTGCCCTCCCACCCCAAGCTATGTAGGCACCTGCTACTTCATCAACAATCAACATCACAGTTATGGGTCAATCGCACAAAATCCTTTCTCATCGAAGTCCATTTGCTAGGTCGCACACTATTAGTAACACAATTAGTCACAAGCATTATAGGGTATCTCTATCCTCGGATCTTCATTTGTCATGGTTTTGGTTCATCCACAAACCCACACTTCATTGAATTCCATTTGTTAGGCCACACACTATCAATATCACAGTTGGTCACATGCATTATAGGGTATCTCTATCCTCGGATCTTTGTTTATCACGGTTATGGGTTAACTACACAAAACCATTCTCTTCAATGACTCTTCATATTCAACAAAGGCTTCTTAGAAGGGAACTTCACGTAATGGAGACCATTGCTTCTTAAGGAGGGAGGAATGATCTGAATGGAAAATGGCATCCACCCATGGTATTCATCTACCTATGTTATCCATCCACCCATGGAATTTACCCATGGTATTGTAAATGTCATTGACCCATGGTATTCATCCACCTATTGTATTTATTCGCCCATGGTATTGTAAGTGACATCTATCCATGATAGTCATCCACCCATGATATGTATCCACACATGGTATTCATCCACACATGGAATTTACCCATGGTATTGTAATTGGTATCTACCCATGGTATTGTAAGTGGTATCTACCCATGGTATTGACCCATGGTTTTAACCCATGGTATCCACCTATGGTATCTACACATGGTATTGTAACTCAAAAAAGGCTATAAATAACAAGCCTCAATTTGTAAAAGGACAGATTGTCCACCACAATGTAGCTTCTACAGTTATTTTTTGTTTTAATAAAACAAGTTTCTTTGTGGTTTTATTTTCTTTATGTTCTCTCTTTTTTTCTGACATTCTAATTTTGCAGATCTTGTCAGATCCATTTCAACTTTTTAGATCTTGGGGGCCTCCCCCCAAGATCCAGATCACAAATATAACTGCAAAACAGATGTTTTATACCTCCAGATTTAAACTGTCATAACTTGAGCAGCCGAAAACCTTTTCGCATGAAATGAAAGACGTTCCTCACTTTAACAGACGCTCCGGACACAACCGAGCGGTTCTACAAGCCAACAAATGTTCAGAAATAATAGATCTACAAAAAGACATTCTCATGCAATTAAACCGGCTCGGATTTTGATCAACAACGGACGCGGCCCTCAAAGTAGCTCTGATACCATGTAGGAATTTACAAGGTAATTTCCTTAGATCAAGAACCAAAGGTCATCACTCACAAACATATCACAAATTAGTACACCAGTATAATCACGTGGTTAAAACCCTCAAAGAGGGAAATAGTCCACGCCCTGAGCCAACACGGCCACTTCAGGCAATTTATTAATATAAAAAGAAAAGTTACATATGTTTCTCTCATAAATGGTTACCGGACAAATGACCCTCCATGCTCTTTAAATAGATATCATGGACCAATCGGGTGTTAAGCCATGGATCAAGTGTCGTTAATACCAAGGTGAGAGATAACGTTAGATTACTACAAATCATGACCGTCAGATTATAAGTTACAAATGTACATGGTAAAGAAACACACTTTACTTAAATCTACACTAGACTAAGTTATTCTTAACTATTTCCTATGTGTCGGAATATCCTAACAAGGAGTTTCAAAAAACTTGGAATGATTGTCCAAGACTTTTTGGAGATCTACAAAAATAGATGATTTTGATGTTGGAACTTCTAGTGAGCATAATTGTGCAATTATGCCTCATTGTTCTTTCTTTAGAAGCTTTTTCATGACATTAGAGCTGCCATCTTCCTAGCCTCTACACTCCGTAATTTGGACTTCATTTCTCTAAAAAATTAAGAAAGTTCTTGAAAATTAAAAGCTAACGCCCCCAAAGATTGCAATCATTGCAATTCTAGAAATAATATCAGCACCTCCCAAGAAATGGAAAGCATAGGACTATCTAACATATATTTCCTAATAGCTTTGATATTATGGTACCTATAATTTATAGTTCCTCCACAACCATCACTGACATTCTAGTTCTGGGTATAAGAATCAATTCCTAATCACCTTACAATGAATAAAATTATGGGGTACCACCAAATCAACACTATTACCTTTTTCTTCTTGATATGTCCTTCTATCTTGAGAGTATGAGGAGTGGTAATTCCTGCCAATGCATTACACGATATGGTCAGACTCATTTCTTCCTCTTCTAGGGTTGGTTCCTGGTGTATATCCTCTTTTTTTGAAGATTCTTATTCATTTTCTTCTTCCTCTTCACAGTCTATGTAAAATAATTTCTTCTCAGCACACTTATGACCTTTAGTGTATTTGTTATCACAACTGTAGCAAATCCCTTTTTCTCTTTTTCTTTCAATTGTTGTGGTGTCAACCCTGTAGGTTATGGAAGTCTAGAGTAGCAAATACTCTCTTTATAGAAGTGAGGTAGGCTCTTTGACGCCATAATTTTACATTCAATTTTTCTCGTTAACCCGAATGCTTCTCTCCCATGAATCAGTTCCAAAACGCGAACTTCATGTTGGATGTTATTCTTTAAAGTACCTATGAAGAGATCAATCTTGTGTTCCTCTGGAATATCAGTTACCCTTATATTCAATTTTTGGAAGTCCTCAATGTGCTCCCCCACTGAATACTTTTGTTTGAGATTTATCAATTGGCTAAAGAAAGTGTTTCTCTTTGTATCCTCATAATGTGCTATCATTTCCTCCATAAAAATTGACCAAGTGACAATTTTTTTACGGGAGCAAAGCCATCAATACCATACAAATGCATTTTGTTCTAAATGTAAAGTTTCAATGCGTACCTTTTGTGTGTTTTGCACATTATTGAGATTAAAATATTGCTCCATCTGTAGTATCCATGTTACAGGATCCTTTCCACTAAACTTCCTCATATCCATTTTTGGAATATGGTGGTTCTTCCCTCCAACATTAGAGTTTATGAAATCATGATTAAAATTTATTTTGTTCTCATCATGAGTTTCCTCTACCATCTTTTCACCATTAGGAAACATTCGTTAACAACTTTGTCAAACCTTCCACATCTCGTTGCATCATCTTTCATGTTTCATTTTTCATCGATATTAGCTTCCATGTCATCCATCCTTAGATTCCATGCCAGCTTTCCATGTCATCCATCTTAGCTTCCATGCCAGCTTCCATGCCATCCATCTTAGATCTCATTTTCTTCAAACCATCCATCTTAGTTTCCATGCCTTTCTTCAAAACTTCCATGTCATTTTTTGTTGCTCTTTGCGAGAGCAAAATTTGTTGCACTTGCTCTTGTGATTTTGATATGTCATGTTTCCATTCTTCGTCTTCATGAGTCATAGTAGAGATTTATAAAGGCTTAATGGGTGTTGAATTCTTTTTAGGGGCCATTTTAGAATCCAATACTGATATCTATTCTACAATATGCCCTTGGAATCAATTCAACATGATTCTTCAAACAAGACTTATGCAATTCGGAAAAAAAAATACACACCTTTTACTTGCTTTTGAGGAGCTCTATATTGAAATTGAATTATTTCTGTAATTGTAGATCCTCAATATCTGAAATTCGACCTTATAGTATCCCTCTGAAGCTTCTTTCAAATGTCATAGGTCTGACCTGATTTGGATTCTTCCAAGCAAAGTTATGTCCAATCTCCCACAATGACCCAATTATGGACTAGTTCAGTAGAGTGAACTTGTATGACTTTCCACGTGTCATTGTTTCCTCCTTTGGCTCTAAAATTGATAGACAAGAAACCAAATTTTGTGTACTTTTGGCCACTTTTTACAGCATTCCAATCCAATGCTCAGAGAGAGAGTTATGAATAGTTTCCCATGATAACCTCTTTGAGATGAAATTCGGGAGCCTGAAAAAGACCTAACTTCCACAGATCATACCTTTGTGAAAATATTGCTAACCAAGCTCTGAAATGGAAGTACTATTTTCCTCAAGATTTGCTTCGCACCATAAAAATTTAAGCTCAAAGCCCTAAAATTATTTTTAGCACAAATTTCATGGATGACTTGTTTAGTTAAATTCAGAGTCATAAAAAGCCATATAACTGACAGATCATATCTCCAAAATATTAACCAAGCTCCTCAAATTTAAGTAATGATGTTCAGATGTCCCCATTTTAAAACTCAAAAATTTAGCTTCTAAAACTTCGTAGAAAAAAAGTTATAGCGAAAATTCCACGATGACCTGTTTGGAGCAGCGAAACCCTAGAATCCAAAGCTCTGATACCAAATGTTGTGTAACCAGCTCCAAAAAGAGAAGAAAAGAAATATCAACGCCTTAGAAATGAGCCACTTCGAGGGGGCAACCTCCAATACATTACATAAATGAACAATTCTTGGATGATACAATTTACAAAACCTCCTTTCTATATATAGGAGTCCATGGGGCCATAATGTAATCTGAATACCCTAATACACAAATTATACAATAATAAAATATAAGTTATACACAATAATAACAATAAGGGGGTTACACTAACAACAATAAGGGACTATACTAGTAATATAGGGACCTAACAAATAACTACTCTTCTTTTATGTGTATCAATCTAATTAAAATAATACTTTCTAGATCATATTTACTTTTTTCCAATGTAAATTTTGTAGAAATTTGAATAATAGATGAGTTATTCACCGAGATTATCCTGATTACACATTATTTGAGCTTCATGTATAATACATAACCTCTTCTACCATTGATCATCAATTTTCGGAATTAAAAACAATCGCATGCGCACATTGAACATTAATCAATCACACATATCAACACAGTATGTAATGGGGAAAGCTTACAGCTGAAAACCCCCAACTATCTGTATATTATAATGATAGAGAACATGTAACAATCATAGTACAAACTCCTCACAAGCTCTCAGCACTATCTCCAATTGTTACACACTAACTAGCTCATATATGAACAAGTCACAAGTTCAGCCCTCCACCCATAGTCTATTTCATCACGTAATCTAATATTAAAGAATGAGATCCTGTCTACTCAAGCTTTCTTTTACCGCGGCAATCCTCATTAGCAACTAATCATCAGGTGTAATCATACGCGATAGTCACAACTGATAGTAGACTCACCCTTTCACCCACCTCTAACACTTGTCTCCACTGAACTGTCCATGCACTGAGTTAACTGATGTGTTCTTTAGTTGATTTATGATTTAATAATTAGTGAATTAATTAATAATTAATTCACACCACTCATCACTAGTTTATTTATCAGTTAGACTAAATACAACTATTTCAACTAAGTTAAACCGAACACAACTCCATCAAATGTCTCATCAACTCCACCAAACTCTGCCACATGAGTTCTAACTAAAGTCAACCATGCAATAGCTCAACTAACCCTTAGGAAAAGCGTATTTCCTTCGTCACCGCATGTGCCACATCCGTAGCTCCTCGAACTCGAAGTGGCTCCAAGAGGCAGGATAAGATAATGTTTATAGTCCAAATATTATTAAGAGCTAATAATATTCAATCGATCTATTTTTAGATCGCGCTCTAAAATAGACTTTAAGAGTGTCTAAAAAAATAGAGGTCCATCTATTTTTTCCAACTTGACCAACCATCCAAAAATACCATCTTGCAACTCATAGACCATGATCCATATGTCTAAAAATAGGCATAGTCTAAAAATAGACTTTGCGACAAAAATCACCTGTGTGGCCCCCACCTAGTTTAGGTGATCACTTTCCAACTAGGATCAGGAAATATGTTTAAGGATGCCTCCTTCACTGTTTCTTGGTGCCATCTTCAACACTCCCTCTCGACAAGAAAGGATTGTCTTTGCATGCGACATGCAACTCCATGCATTCGCCCTGCAACCTTCACAAGCGCCATGCAACTCCATGCATCTGCTCTGCAACTCCTCTGAAACTGAATAGGCTCCAAACAACTCAATCAGTTTGATGCATCTATCATCAAATTCTTCGACTTTTGCTGGGCCCAATTGCACATGTCATCAGGAACCACTGCGATGTTGAACTCTTGCACCCATGCACTCTGCACTTGCTGTCAACTCTGATTCGCGCTCCAGTATCCAACACTGTCACTTTGATCTGCCTGCATCAATCCAACTGATCATGCTACTGCTACGCTATGGGCACCTCGTAGCCAGGTTCAATTCATGATATCCAAACCATCTCATGAATCCTGCCCAGAAATATCCTCTTGGGATTACTCATGCATGTCGCCCCACCTCTCACCTGGTGGTATAGCTGCATGCACTCCCTCTGCCCATCTGGCACGAAATTTCTCTGCATGAGTGGTTTTTTCCACTCCATGATCCTCATCTTGTGGCTGCTCCACATCCCGAGGTTCACTATTACCTGCATGCAAAACTTGCTCCCTCTCAAGCATCAATTGCTTTGATTTCTTTGCAATTTCCTAATGTGAGGAAGCTTTCAGAGATGATTTCACCATTTTAAGTCCGTAGAGATTCTTTGCTCGAATCCCAACCTTCTTGACTTGTCCCGTTGCCTTGTGCCGAAGGAAAAATTTTCCTTCACTAAAGACAACTTCATACCCTTTATCCTCTAACATTGCGACTGAGATCAAATTCTTCTTTAAACCTGGAACATGCACTACATCTTGTAAAAGAATGAGTTTACCTGACTCCCTCTGAAAGGTTATGGTACCAATGCTGGTTGCATTGTATCGTCCATTGTCGCCCAACTCAACATGCAACTGGAGATCTTTCTCCACCAAGTCACTGAAAAGATTCACATCTCCTGTCATGTGAAAGGAAGTGCCACTATCAAAATACCACCCCGATCCCAACACCAGACAATGCCACACATCAATAGGGATTCAACTCAAATTGCTAGGGAAGAGGCCTTTACCACTGCTTGCCAGAGCCGCTTGTTCTTCTTCTTCTTCAGGACAATTATAATGTTCATGCTCGCATGGGGAAAACACTTCACGGACATGGTGCACTCTTTACCATCCAGACCGGATTGAGAAGCATTCTTCTTTCCCTTCCCCTTCCTTGCTTTGGCAGCCAAAGCGCAATCCTCTTCATCAGATGCCTTTGATGAAGATCCATCCCTGGTACTCCGCCTTATCTCCTCTTGCACAAGATCCGACCAAAGTCGCTCCCATCCTGGCAATTTTTTCCCGACCATTGACAGAGTCCTGATAGGAGTACCAACTCTTCAGAAGCCCAAGGAGAGCCAAGCTCACCAATTCCTCATCATCCACTAACCTCGTATTAATTCTAAGTCTATCCCCGAGTGGGTAGACATTAAGCATACCGCATTAGCAGCATTCTTCTCCATCTTTATTTTCCTTTGAGTTTATCCTTGAGCGCCAACTGCCTCCTTGCTTTGGAATAAATGTCATGCGCTTTCCACATCAAGTATGGAGAAACTTTCCATGCAAGGCTGGACACTAGCGGGCCTTCATCACCCTCCATGAAGAATCATACGACCTTTTCTCTTCTTTTCCCAAGCCTCAACGGCGACATCGGTAGGCTTTGGGACTTGAGCATCTATGAACTCCTTCAACTAGTTGTCATCTAACACCTCCATCTTTGTCCTTCCATGCGATATAGTGTGCCCTCAAAGTGCTCCCAAATTACAATCCGTTGAAAGACATTTTGACTTCGACACAGCTGCTAACAGAATTAGAATTCCACCGACTCAAAACTCAACCTTACGTCAGTGAGTGAAAGTATTTCTAGCACAAAGATCAACTGTAGGGGCATTTACTAGATTTTTCACCTTTAAAAGAAAGGATGAATCCAGAGGCTACCTGGCCCTCTTACAGACTCTGTCTACCGAAATAAAATGTAATCACTGTAATAGATCTGATGATCAACTTTAGCTTTGATACCATGTAGAAATTTGAATAATAGATGATTTATTCACCGAGATTATCCTGATTACACATTATTTGAGCTTCATGCATAATACATAACCTCTTCTACCATTAATCATCAATTTGCGGAATTAGAAGCAGTCACATGCGCACATTAAAACCATAAACAAGCACACATATCAACACAATATGTAATGGGGAAAGATTACAGTTGAAAACCCCCAACTATCTGTATATTATAATGATAGAGAACATGTAACAATACATAGCACAAAGTCCTCACAAGCTCTCAGCACTATCTCAATTGTTACACACTAACTAGCCAAGATATGAACAAGTCACAAGTTCAAATCTCCTCCACCTATTAGCCTGCCTTTACTGCGCAATCCAATATGGAAAAGAATGAGATCCAAGTTCGAATCCCACCAACTTGTACTGCGCAATCCTCATGGGCAATCTCAATCAATGTGTGTGCAAATCTCATGCACAGCTATAGTCACAACTGATAGTAGACTCACCCTTTCACCCACCTCTAACACTGGTCTCCATTGAACTGTCCATGCACTGCAGTCAACTGATGTATTCTTTAGTTGATTTATGAGTTTATAATTAGTGAATTAATTAATAATTAATTCACACCACTCTCACTAGTGTATCAATCAGTTAGACTAGATACAACTAGCTCAACTATGTTTAACTTAGTTAAACTGAACACAACTCCATCAACTGCCTCAATAACTCCACCAAACTGTGTCACATGAGTTCTAACTGAAGTATCCAAGCAATAGCTCCACTTAACCCCAGGAATAGCGTAGAATTCTTCCTCAGTGATTTTGCATGTGCCACATCCGAGAGTCTAACCGAGGTGCCGCAAGAGGATAAGATAATGTTTATAGTCCAAATATTATTAAGAGCTAATAATATTCGACTGATCTATTTTTAGACTGGCAGTCTAAAAATAGACTTCGCCCAGTATGTCTAAAAATAGAGGTCCATCTATTTTTTCCAACTTGACCAACCATCCACAAATAGCATCCTGCAACTCAGAGATCATGATCCATATGTCTAAAAATAGACATAGTCTAAAAATAGACTTTGCGAAAAAAAATCACCTGTGTGGCCCCCACCTAGTTTAGGTGATCACTTTCCAACCAGGATCAGGAAAGATGTTTCAGGATGCCTCCATCACTGTTTCTTGGTGCCATCTTCAACAAATTTTAGGCATTAGGGACCACCCAGGGAAGAATCTCGGCCTCTCTCTCAGCCTAAAGGCAATAGAGAGGTTGTTAGTACCAAGCCAACCTAGGGTATATACTCATTTAAGAGCCCAATGTATTTACTCTATTCTAGAGTGTAAACATGTCAACTTACGATATTTGAATGCGAGTAGAGAGGATAACAACTATTCCACCCAACCACCCAAGCTAAGCTCATTTGACATGTAAATCATGTTTGCTTTTTTTAAAAATAAAATATCTCAATTAAAATTTAGTTCCTTATTAGCGTTATTCTTCTATTTAATCTTAACTTTATTTAAAACCACTTTCCTTATTCTATTCTATTGTAAAACTTAACTTTCTCCTCCTCTAGAATGACCACTTTTCCATTCACCATTTTTTTAATTTGAAAAATGTTACATTTTCACAACTATATAGAATAACTAATTTTATATTCATGCTTCACTCAAAACAATTGGTCTCTTTTATATGTTCTTTATAACCTTCTTTTTTGTAAATTTAAATTTACTGTCTCAAAATGTTTTCATACAACAAAAGATATCATTGTTCATGTTCATGATATGTCTGGTCATGGTCTACTTCATGGGAATCCATATATGTTGACCATGGATAAGAGTTTAGATAATTAAAAATAACAACAACAACTATCACTATGAATTTCATGACAACTAACATAGATTGAACTACAAAAAGTAAAATATAACCGTCGAGTGGGTAAACATAGCATCAAGAGTCGGATGAACTATCAAGTGTTATATCTTAGGCGCTAGTTCCAACTACTGTTGGAGGTTTCAAATCACGTTGAAGATGCCTTTCTAGGTTAGCAATTTGAGCATCCAAGCTAACAAGACAAAAGCGTTGGTAATGTTGCACATGTTTGATTTCATTCAGGGAAGAGATTATATCATTGCATTCTTCCATGTTTCTCCTTCAAGAACTTACCCAAGAGTGTCTTCGTTTACCAATGGAGGTTAATGGAGCTCAAATATTGCCTTTGTCTTCCCTTAGTGTGTCCAAGGCTAGGAACCTAATTGGTTATATTAGCTTGAATTTTAGAGTCAAAGTAGGCTTGTCGGTCACTAGTGGTTGAAGCTTCAAATTGATGAATTTCCTCTTGAATTTTTGGAGGATTGAAGGAGTGAAAAATGGTTATAACATCTCGATCTTAGGCTTGGGATTACATTCAGCCTTGAGGGCCTCTACCACCTGATCCCGAATAACAATGCATTCATTGTCGAGGCATGTTGCACCAGATTACCAAGGGGAAAGGTAGAATTATGGCCCAAAACACTTAGAAACTAGAGGGATTGAGTATGAGAAAACCAAATATAAGTAAAACCCAAGGAGACAAAATTATAGAGAGGTATGTGATGGATTCTAAGGAAGAAAAAGGTCTAAGTTGGGGCAAATCAAATAATCGTGGAAGATTCCAACAACCTCTGCGAGGCAACAAACATCAAAACCACTACTCACCCCCACTATGCTTTACGCACTACATGCCAACACCGATCAAATAGAAGCTAAACTAATGAAGAGGTTGTCAATGTAAAAATAATTGGGCATAAATAAAATTACCAAATGTTGATCGATCCACTAGGAATGCACCTGCATTATCGTGAGAGAAGAATGAAGGCTTTCATCTGCTTCTCTTGCAATGATTGTCGTCGTAGTTTCCTTCAGTGTCCTAGGTGGCACTTCCACTGCGTTCCTCCATAATTTCCCTTCCTTGTTGCTAAGTGTCTAGTGCATGAGATGGAGAACCACAAACCCAAAGACTAATTCTCCTAAAATCCCCATGCATGCCAAACCATGGATGTTGAAAGAAGTCGTCTCCCACACCAGAGAGGAAACCCATAATTTGCAACCGGATATGATCCACACACTTCCCATGGCCCAAAATAATTTTGCCACATACTATGGAGATATATCACAAGTGTATCGAAAAAGTAAAGTCTCTCAACATAGAGTGCTCAGACAAAGAAGAGTATGCCATGAGATAGAAAGGTGGTAATAGTTTTCATGTGTTTTGCATGGGATGGGATGACCATGCCACCCCTCCTTAAATGCAATGGGAGGCGATGGGGTGGTGAGCTTCCACCCCTCTCCCCTCTCCCTCCATTGTCTTGAATTCCAACACCTTGATCGGGGGAAATCTTAATTTTATTTTAAACCACTTTCCTTATTCTATTTTTATGAAGCTTAAATTTTCCCTGTGTAGAATGATTACTTTTTTATTTTCTCTTCATTTAAGTAAGTCAATTTCTAGGGAATTTAACAACCAATTTGAAAGCCACTAATACAAAGCTTATCATGCCATGCCAATTATGCAAATTAAACATGGTTGAGAAGAAAAACAATCATTCCTTCTAACCTCTTAAAATAAACTTAATTAACAAACTTATCTTTTATCTATATTATAGAGAAAAATATTATTAATTCTTTTACAAAATTATAGATTAGATCATGCAAAATAATAGATCATACAATATAGTTTATTTTATGCTAATTTTTTTTAATGCTTCTTTTATTATGGATATGATCTATTTGTATAATGTTTATAAAAATGATATTTTTTAATGTTTGTGTAAGGAAAAAATATAATATATATATATATTTTAAATATTAAGTGCATTATATTAGATATCATTTTGCGTAACTGACTAATTTCTCATGATTTTTGAATAGTCCACTTAGCACTCATTGCATCAGGTGATGCTCACAGGGGTGAAGAAGTGGGATTGAAACTAGTGAAATGAATCACATAGCGTCAATCATCACTTCCGGGGCTTGCACCCGGTAACCAGGACTTCCCGGGAGGTCACCCATCCTAGAACTCCTCTGGCTCAAGCGTGCTTAACTGTGGAGTTTTCCCTACAATCAAGCGCACTTAGCTTGCTACCCCATTTGCAAAACCTTAGCAACTATCATGCCTCATGAACCATTCAAGAAGAGATCCCTTTACTCTTAGTATTTTAAGTATGAGGGGTTTCCGCAGTGCATTATATTAGATATCATTTTTGGGATTCAACTGCGTTAATGTAATCATTCATCTATGACCATTTCCATGAGAGGTAGTTGTAGATGAATGACTACATTAAGGCAATTGAATCCCAAAAATGATATCTAAAAATGTAAATATTTTTTATTTTAATTTTTTATATAAATTGTTGTGTCATGTCAAATTAATATTTATTATCATTAAAACAACTACTATATAGTAGTTTGTTCTTGTAGGTTAGTTTAGATAGAGCTAAATTAAAGTAAAAATATCGAATTCAAGTTAGGATTAAGGTTTAGAATGTTGTTAATTTAAATTTTAATAAATTGATAAATTGAAGTATTTTGTTAATTGTATTTATGCATTGTTTACAAATATAAATAATTTTGTTGCTAATTTCATTTGTCAAAATATGAATTCATGACATTTATTCTTGTCCACCATTATATTTTTATTAATATAATATTTTTAATGAAATCACTTATAAATTAATAATATATATATAAACTCAATTATAAAGTAATGAATTATATATAAATAGATAAATAAATTTCAAGTAATTAGAAAAAATGTATATATAAAATGTGTAATATATAGAATTATTAGATGAAAAATAAAATGGATAGAAACTAAATATGTTTATAATTACTTTAATAAATCTATTTATATTCTAGAACTTTATCATATATTTGTATAGTTTAATTTTAATTATAGACTATTCCACAGAATTTTCCATGCCATTAGTCACGACGTGATAACGCCGAAAAGACTTGAAGAGACATATAGAATTGAGTCACGACGTGTCAACGCCGAAATTAGAATATTCTCAATGGTCTCAGCAATGAATATGGTTTGTTCGCTCAAACACGCATACGAGAATTGAAATTCAATGGCACTGCTAGGAGAACAGTAGGATTCTCCGTATCCGAATGGAGGCAACGAAGATATTCGACATTCATTATTTTTACTTTTTCCAGGCAGCGCTCCACTGCCACGGTCACCCCTCCCTCGCACGAGTGACGCAGTGCGGGATACCTGAAAACATTTATTGCCTCATAGAGCTGCGTACGGAGCGGTCTGGACTCATATGGGACCGTGAATGGTTAGGTGCTTAACCAGTTTTTTATTTCTTCGAGTTTTTATAGTTTTATCAAACCCTAGTCTTGTTCCGGTATTGTGCTCGCAGGAGATGGCATTGCGGCCACAGCGGAAAGGGAGGACTTGCTTCATTTTGATTTCCTCTACGGCGGAGCTTTTTTCTTGCCAGAAGACGAAAGAAAGGCTTTTCTGGAGAGCTTGCATTTAGATGTTTTAAAAATTCATTTTCGTGGAAAGAATTTTCTGGAGAGCTTGTGTTTAAAGTTTTAAAGATTCATTTTCGAGGAAAGAATTTTCTGGAGAGCTTGTGTTTAAAGGTTTAAAGATTCATTTTCGTGGAAAGGCTTTTCTGGAGAGCTTGTGTTTGAACTTTAAAGGTTTAAAGATTCACTTTCGAGGACGAAAAATGGGGTGGCTTTTCGGATGCTTGCGTGTTAAAGATGAGCAACCGAGCATCAACGTTTTGAAAGCTGCGATTTCGGGCTGCAGTTTTGGAGGCGTGCTTGTTGAGCGACCACGAGGCAAGGGTTTGGCTACCCTGTCCGGGTGCTTTTTCGGATGCTTTCGTGTTAAAGATAAGGAGCGATCGGGCGGCGACGTTTTGGCTACTACGTCGCCCATGAAGAATAGGGTAAGGCGCTACTGGCTTTCTTTTCTTTTCTTTTGTATTAATATAGCTTTAGAGGTATCAGTCTGTGTTTTTGTGGCCTGTAAATTTTTTTTTTTAAGGACGATGAGGTGCCGAGATCGCATTTTTCGTTGCTGGAAGCGCGTTTTTGTGGTTTTTGCAAGTTTGAGCCACGAGAGGTTCAAGATTTTGCATTCTTACGGTGCAGATGGTTTTTCCCTGAGCATTTGAACTTTTAGAACTGTATATTTTGGCGCCTTTCGCAGGAAAAATGTCTTGTCGGAAAGTTCGTGCTATTTTGAACCCGGATGCCTTCGTTTCTTGAGCATGCTGATCTTTAAGAAGATTTAGATTTTTATCATTAGAGTAACGACTATTGCTTTTTTATTTTTTTTTTGCTGTAGATCTCCGTGAAGAAGAAATCTGGAGCGGTTTTGAACGGTGTACGTGGAGCCTTTTGTGGACTTGAATATGTTTGAAAGAACTTCCTTTCCATTAAATGTATGCTGTGTTTTCATGTTCATTTTTGTATGTGCATTAAGGATTTTACGAGGATTTTAATATATATGGGGAAGTGAAAGTTTCAAGCGTATATTTGCGCTCTATTTTGGTTTGCTATATGACTCACTCTGCGATTTGTGTTGATATCTGGAGATGGCGTTCTTTTTTAATTCAATATTTTTCCACAAGCTAAATAATGTTGCCATTTTGTCCGTTTTCTCACACTTATTTCTTTGAAGGTATTCTCAAACACCTGAAAATGAGGTTAAGTCTAAAATTCACGAGTGTATATTCACACCTGTAGCGAGGTATAGTTAAATGTGAATAGGAAAAATTACTTTTGCCCTACTAAGAATTAATTTTCTTCATAATTTGTGCTTAAAAGGGTCGGACTGAATCAAATTAAAGGAGTGTCTTTACTTAGAACTCTAGCTGGTGCTTAAAAGAGTCAGATTGAATCAAAATAAAGGAATGTACATTATGTCGGGTGTCAAATCTTTGTCTGTGTGGATTGCGCTGCTAGTGGTTTAGGTTTGGTATAAATTTCATAGTCTCTGTGAATTGTGCTTCTGGTGGTTTAGGGTTGGTTTAAAGTGCATGTTCAACGTAATTTGCTCTGAAATTGTTTTGCATTTACTTTCAGAAGTATCTAAATGTATATTAATATTAATGAAAGAAAACATATTTTAACCTCCATTATAGGACAACAAAGTATTTATATATATAGTAATATGCATAAAAGATAGATATTTTAATGTTCATCACGTAAAAATAGTGTTCATAACATGCTATTACCAACTAATATCATTGATATTTTGCCTCGGTAACACGCTTGTGGAGTATTTTATTTTTATGATTCCATAAATTTATTTTTATTCTTGTATGGAGAATATTTATTAATGTTAATAAATTCTTTAATTTTTAACATTAAATAGATTGTAAAAGTCCCCTCACAAAAGACAATAAAGACAAACAATGGCAATACTTAACGCATAAGCCTGCTATTAACAACTAATATCATTGATCTTTTGCCTCGGTAACACGCTTGCGAAGGATTTCATTTTTATGATTCCATCCATTTATTTATATTCTTGTATGGAGAATATTTATTAATGGTGATAAATTCTGTGATGTTTACCATTAAATAGGTTGTAAAAGTCCCCTCACAAAAAGACAATACAATGGCAATACTTGCATAACACTGCTATTACCAACTAATATCATCAATATTGTGCTTCGGTAACACGCTTGTGAAGGATTTCACTTTTATGGTTCTTTCAATTTTTATTCTCGTATGGAGTACAAATAATTATTAATATCATTGAGCCATTATAATCTTAATAATTATTAATAACATGAGCCATCTCTTATCCTTGTACATTGGCACTCTTCTAGGTAGGTTGGCTGTTCCCTTCTGATAAAAAAATTTACTTGCTAACATTTGCAGAATGCACAGAACAAAAGAAAACAGAAAATTTATATAGAAATAATAATACTATTACGTGGACAGCCTAGTTAATTTCCCTTCATGCTGAAGTTACTACGTGAAAAGGAAGATAGCTTGTCCACACATAATATTTAGAATATAATAAATTAATATATATTATAATATATTTTATTTAGAATACATATTATTAAAAAATAAAAATAAATTGATTTTAAATAAATTAGTTTTAAATCAATTTTATTTTATAAATATCATTTTTGAAAATTGCAACTATTTATGTTATTGAAATTTTATTTATATAAAATCTACTATAATTGATAAAAATAGTTATTATGTTTTAAAAATAAAGATTTAGTGTATGAAATAAGACAAGATTTTGGGAGGAAGAATAATAAATTAAAAAAAGGGTGTTTAAAGGTAATTTTTTATAATGTTGAAGCACAAACCAGTATAGCTTAATATATGAAAATATCACATTTACATAAACTTCTTTGATAGACCAATCATAGGATCAATTATATATAACTCAAATCCTAACTATTAAACTAGCTCTCGTAAAATAATGAAGACATTTAAATATGGCTACCTTAAGCATGGGTAGATCTCTATCTTTTCTACATTAAGCTAAAGTCTAGAGAAGCAAATGTTATCTTTTCTACATTAAGCTAAAGTCTAGAGGAGCAAATGTTGTAAGAAACAATGTCTCCTAAGACCCCAAATGATTTCATGCTAAAAATGTACAACGTAATACTTTTGAGCCTGATCTTGATATCCCTAATATTGAAATAGATCAAGCTGAATTTATAGAATTTAAAAATGTACAACGTAATACTTTTGAGCGTGATTTTGATATCCCTAATATTGAAATAGATGAAGCTGAATTTATAGAATTTATGAGCAATTAAGATTGATTCACCCTATGAGATTTCTTAGGAATAATCCCCCCAATATAGTGATTCATGCTTATATTTGGGTTAGCTAGGGTTGCTATAGTTGGCACTATGTTGATTCGGGAAAATTTAACTTACTTGCAAATTAACTTTCCAGATTTGCCAATATGTTTTCCCTCGATGTAAATTGCTCACTTATTTGTAGATCTCTACACTACAAAGAAAATACCCTCTAGCGGATATTTTTGAGGAAGCTCTAATAAAAATAGCGCAGATATTTGTTTGTAGCGGGGGTCACTAGAGGAGGTTGGCAGGGAGAGGTTTTTGTGGATGTTTTTTTTTTGCGGTGCATTTCTCATCATATAACGCATAAAACGCACTGGTGTGTACTATCAATTGGCACACCAAGACACTGTGTTCTTCGTACAAACTCTCTTGGTGCGTCCAAATACTCTAGTGCACTAGTGCTTTATGTACAAACCGGCCCGATGCGTCTCTGTAATCCAGCGCACCGTAACGATGTGCGGTGCGCCATTGATAAAATCACTCGGTGCGTCTCAAAATCAAGCGCACTGAAAAAGGGTTAATTTAAAAAAAATTATCAGTTGTAAAAACCTCATTTTTACTTGTTCAATGCTTTAGACCTCTCAAGCACCGATGTGAGTTTGTCTTTTGTGAGGCACCCTATCATCGGTGCTCCCATTGTCCGCATTGCTGTCGTCCATTGGACATTGTGTGAAGTTCAAATTTTCGAAAACGTTGGACAAATTTGTTTTTTTCAATTTCAAAGCAAAGATGCTTCCTCGACGCATAAATGCATAGGTAATCTACTTGTTTTTTAATAACTAAACCTTTTAATGGATTAAAATTTGATATTAACTTAAAATTAACCGTATATATATATATATATATATATATATTTGCGTGGTGCATTCGAGTTGTTTGGCTTGCACTGTTTGTGGTGTTTCCTGTAAATTTACAGACCGCAATACGAACGGTGTTAACGGAAACCGCACCGTGTTTTGGTTTGGTACTGAGAAAACGCGCACCGATAAAATATAAAAACTAACACGGTAATGCGGCGCTGTAAACGGTCACACCGTTGACTATGTATTACTGTCGGGAGGGCAGTGCTTTGACCAAACTAACCGCCCTGGAAGAAACATCTAAAGTTGAATGTTAGGCTTGGATGTGCCTTTAAGTTGGGGTTTTGATTGAATTCTCCAGAATTTCAAGGATCATGGCTTTGAATTTTGACCTAATTTGTGAAATCTTAAAACAGGTGGATATCATGCTTAGGAATTTCCATGTATAGCTAGTACATGACAGAATCATAGTGAAAACAAATAGAGCAACCCACATTACATTCACCATGCAAATACACAGAGCATTGACGAAATATAGGAATCTGGGACTGTGTCTCATGGTAGCTTCCAGAGTGTTCATCAAGATGCAACACGACTAGCAATGTAAAGTCAAGAATATAACCTCACACTGATACAAATAATAACACAAATCCCAAGTATGTTAAATTGAGAGACTAATAAGCATGGAATTATGTTTGATCCCCAAGCTTCGCCATTTTTAAACAAAGTAGATTAAATATGCTTCAACAGATATCTACATGATGCTTGGCTTTATTTGATTTTGTAAATTAGTTATAGTGGGGATTATCCTTCTAAATGTGCAAAGCATGAGATAGTGTTAGTGATTTGCAGTGGAATTAGGTGATGTACATAGCTTAGAAGCCAACAATCTTCAATGGGTATGCATGCTTTCTCGCATGTATAATATTTATAGCTATTTTGGTGGTTTTTGTGCCTTGTCTATTATGATGTTACCCTGATTTTTGCATTTTCAAGTGCATTATGATGTTAGCTTGTGCCAGGAGACTCCATGGGATTTGGAACCTGGATGCATGGTAAAAATGATTCCTCCTTTATGCTTGGACTAATTTTAAATTCTGGTGGCATTTATGACCTGTTTGTTATGGTGTGAGTGTGGGTTTTTCTCATTTTCAAGTTCATTTTCTCGTCAGACAATATAATTGTAAGCTTGTACACTGAGGCCCCATGGGATTTGGAACCTGGATACATGGTAAAAATGATTCCTCCTTGCTGGTTGGATTAATCTTAAATTCAGTGAAATGTGTTGAACCTATGCTGTGATGGAGGTAGTCACTTGCATTTGCTCTTCATTTGCAATTCTCACATACACACGTATACAATTTGA
Source organism: Pinus albicaulis (assembly GCA_034641835.2). Classification (NCBI taxonomy): domain Eukaryota; kingdom Viridiplantae; phylum Streptophyta; class Pinopsida; order Pinales; family Pinaceae; genus Pinus; species Pinus albicaulis. The sequence continues at coordinate 269,292,981 of CM076580.1, read as the reverse complement.
CAACAGCTTCCTTTAACTATTAATAAAGCAATATTTACAAGGAGTGTAAGCTTGTACATTGAGGCCCCATGGGCTTTGGAACCTAGATACACAGTAAAAATGATTACTTCTTGTTACTTGGATTAACTTTAAATTCTGGGAAATGTGTTGAACCTACGCTGAGATGGAGGTAGTCACTTGCATTTGCTATTCGTTTGCAATTCTCTCAGACAGATATATACATCTTGATAACAGTGTACCTTAACTATCAATAAAGCAATATTTAAAAGGCTTTTATACGTAAAAAATAAGTCCAGGCTACAAAAGCATCCTCCCTAAGCACTAGCAGAAGCTAAAATTGCTCTAGTTAATTACCGAAACATCCATAAGTCTTACAATAAAGCAATATTTACAAGGCTTTTATACCTAAAAAAGAAGTACAGGCTATAAAAGCATCCTCCCCAAGCACTAGCAGAGCCTAAAATTGCTCTGGTTAATTACCGAAACACCCATAAGTCTTAAGTTGATAGACAAAGTAATAACAAAATAACATAAGTCCATGAGTCATCAACAAATGGCCCTGGGCCCAAGCATACACAGACATCAAACACCATCAGGTAGGAGGCCCAGTCTTGGGTGGAACACTTCATTTTTACTCTTTTTGTTTTTATATTCTTAAAAAATATTCCTTCTTATTAAGATTTCAATATAACTGCGCACCAATTTATCGGAGTAATTATAACACACCAAAAAGAGATGTACACAATCATTTCATATATTGATGGTAGGAAATATGAGAGATGATCACATTCATTTCTTATATTGATAGTAGAAAATATGATAAATTTGAATGAAGTTAAGCCGTTAGAAATTGATGATCTAACTAAAAAATATTACACCCTGCTTTAAGGTATAATATTTTCCAAATAAATGTATGTGATGTCCTGTTGCTAGAAGATAGTTGATCTTAGATGTTCTTTGAATGTTCTTGTGTGTTTGCACAAAAACGGTGAAAACAAAACAAATAAAGAAGGCTAGTTGATCTCAAATATAATTTGAGTTTTCACTCAATCTTATTGGAGAAACCATCATAAAACATAATCTGGAAATCTTATATGTTCAAGAAAGGACTAAAATTTGGTCTTGCAATAGATTGTAACATTGTTTTAACATTTCAATGGTCATAAGAGGTATCGATTCATTATAGGATGATTGTGTTTATTGTGGGAATCAACATTGAACTGGTTCGTATAACTCAGTTTCTTGACAGTGTTTCAAAAGATGATAAAACACACAAATATTATATTTTTACAGGAAAAAAGTGTCTCTGCCATGTCCAATGTCAAGGATGTCATACTAATATATTGTTGCAGTGGAAATGTTGTTATTGGCATTTTCATAGATGCCTTTGGAGATATCTTCTAACAGAAAAAAGAGAGACTCATCAATGCCTCAAGTTAAGAATGTTGTAATCATTTAATGGTGTTTGAGTCAGCGATGAAAGAGTTAAAATATGATGTGCATCATTTTCTCCGCACTGTTGAATCAATTTGAATTCGCTGATACCTCACATAAATTGACTGAGAAGTTTTCCAAGAAATAAGTTCCGGTATTCAAAGGAAACATGATTTACATCCTAACGTTTGTAAAACCATTCCCATTTATTTAGCCATTGAGTTAATTCTAGGTAACTCAAGCTCAGAAATCGTAATGATGTTTGTAATGATGTTCGTTGAGAAATCTGCGGAGTAGTCTTTACTGTGACTTTTTGAAGTGTTTTATGGTGGTTTTTTCCGGTGTAATTTCTCTAAAATCCGGCAGGAATTCATTCAAAAGAGAAGTTTGAATGTTAATCTTGCACAATAGAAGTGGCCGAGGGGTTTTTGAGGGTGCTGAATCCATATACAAAGTCAAAAACCAGTTTAAATAACAAAAACCAAGATTTTACCTCAATTTTTTTCATCGGATTCCGGCACCTGAAACTCCAAAAAGTCGCACTAAAGACAACTCTGAAATCTGCTATTGTTATGGATGTTCGTAATGAATTTCGGTTTAGGTGGAAATACGATGAAGGCGGACGAATTTAAATTTTAAGCGTGGGTTGGCGGAGCAGAGGGGGAGGTGGTGGAGGCAAGGGCGCGGGGTCCACCTCCTACCCGAAAAGTCGCTGGGGTTGCTGGAGGAGGCAGTCCTAGAGCTATCCCATCACGCTCTGTTTCGTCAAACAAAAGACTCCTCCTTACCCAATGCGTAGAAAAGGAGGGACACTGTTGATAGCAAATATGGATACGGGCTTTGGAGGTTAAGGTTATAGCCGTATGTGGGTGGAACGGGAACGTAGCGGTGTTTGGGTGAGTGATCAACGAGAGCTCATAATAGTATTAAGGGAACCGAGGAGCTAGTGAGAGTTTGAACACTTTTCAGATTCTGTGAGGGACGACGAATTTGAACAGTGTCAGAATCTGAACAGTATCCGAAACATAAACCCCACAATAAAACATCTTCGGTGTAATTATTAGATGAAAACATAAAGGAGTAGTCTACCTAGGCAACGTTTTAGCCCATACACGCTGCCCATCGGAAAACATTTTCTGCCCGTCTAGGGACCTCACATCCGATGGCAGCGAATTTTCCCAAAGCTATAGAATATTTATTACCTTAACAGTACCTGACCGTGACAGTACCCATTACAATACCATCTTGCGAAGGAAATGATTCATGCAGGCATTCATATATACATGACCATACATGGATTACGGCCGGTGCGCATGTTGTGGCTCCACCTCTGCCTAGTTGCCACCGCATATACGATATACGCTACAATACACTGTATGCATTGGCATTTAAATTGTCAAATTTGAATTTGAAAACCTGCTCTATTGAAATTTTAAAATTTGAAAAGCCGCCTATTGAAATTTTCAAATTTGAAATTGGTTCAGGCTGACGATTTTTATTCGTTTGTCACGGGGAGATCTCTGTGCTGTGAGCAGTGAGGCTGAGATTCATGTAGGGGTTAGTGCAAAGGTGGATGTATTGACAGGCCATTTCCTGACCCATTTCCATTAAATAAAATGCATCACTATAATAGGAGAGTCGCAGTGCCATTCATTAACAGGAAGGCTCCCAGTGCCATTCGATTAATTTCTGCTTCCATTCTACACATATCACTGCTGCTTTTTGAAGGATGTCAAAAATGAAGTTATGTCACTACTCTAACTCTGTTCAATCAGAATCATCGATTTAGAAATTCTGCAATCATGAATTATCGAAACGACTCACTGAAGATGATGGCCCTGCATGTGTTATATTTGCAGAAAATGGTGCTGAAAGCGGTGATCGAGGACGAGAAAAGAAAGCGAAGGGCCATGATGTGTTATATTTGCATAAAATGGCGCTGAAAGTGGCTATTGAGGACAAGAAAATCAAGCGAAGGGCCATGAGAGTTGTTGAAGCTGTTGAAGGTAACTATCAATCCAATATTTATCCATTGCAATTCTGGTTACAATAAATTGGCTTTTGAGTAGTGATATGATATTTGATTGCAAGCTTAGAGTCTGTTGCAGTTGATATGGAGAAGAGGAATATAACTGTGATCGGAGAAGCAGACCCAGTGGTTCTAGAAAAGAAATTGATGAAACTTGGATTCACATAGTTGCTGAGCAGATCCCGTGGGCCCTGCCAAAGAAGAGAAGGCGGCTGCAGATACTCCAACATTTGTGTATCATCATCAAGCAAATCCCCAATATGGTTAGGGGCCTTATGAAGGAACTCATCATATACTGTCGTGAGAGGTGAGGATCCCAATGGCTGCAGCATCTGTGAGATCTATCTCTTCCTCTTTTTCTTTATGGCGGGAAGTATGAGCATGGGGGAGACAACTGGTGGTCTGAAGGGAATTTTAGGAGGCGGTTTAAGTTTTTCCGATGCTGCAGCAAGTATGAGCATGGGGGAGACAACTGGTGGTCTGAAGGGAATTTTAGGAGGCGGTGTAGGATATTTCTGACACTGCAGCAGCTGGGAACTAGTTGCTTTCAGAGGTAATGAGGGATTACTAACCTTCCTTAAATGTACAAATGTATGTACTAGGCCTGCAATTATTTATTCCATATGGCATCACCAAAGGATGTCCAGTAGCTAGTTGAAGGGAAGGGTGGGATAACAGTTGACAAAGGCCCACTAATAGATTCTGGTGTGAACCATTGCGCTGTTTATAACTACCCTTATCATTTTTCTAAGGAATTTTTGTATTTTAAAACTTTTTTTGAATTACGTGCTGGGAATTTTCATGAAACTGTAGATGTGTTTTTAATGTAAAAATAAATTCATTGCCTACAAAATTATTTGAAACACAAAACAAAAACTTACTAATTGAAAAATTTGTTTCTATGAACCCGAATCGTAGAGAACATCCATTCCACTGAAACAAAATTATGATTTTTTTGTTAGGTTGGGAAGGTTGGAGAACGCTGTAGAAAGTGGATGTTTTGTTGGTGTTTTATCATGATGGTTTTGGACTTGAATTTGGGGTGTTCGCTATGGTGGACACAAGTAGGAAGACAAACGATAATGGTGAAAATGTAATCGAATTTTATTTCAATCCAAAAAAGCGTGTTTATAAAAATCATCAATTTTAGATGGGAAATTTCAACAATGATGGATAAAGATGGTCTATAGTATCATCATAAAATCCTTTCCAAATACCATCATATCCAAACACCAACATCTAATCAATTGGTTTTGAAAATAATTAGCTTCTCAAACTCAAGTACGAGTACATGAAAGAAGCTCTGCACCTTATCATGAGATAGATAATTGATGAAGATGCATAAATTTATTTATTTATGAATTCTGGAATTTTTAATACAAATTTAGAAGTTATACTTTACATTTAATATTTTATTTTTCTAAAGCTTAGAGATGATTTGTTTATTATTTTATGGTGCCAAAAGTTGTATAATATTTCACTTCATTTGAACCAAACACATTATAGTTTAAGAGAAAAGATACCATATGTTCAATAGCAATAAATTTCAAGTTACCTTAAGGGCATACTTTTCCAATCAAATATTAGATTAAAGAGAAGTTTATTTACAATTGTAAATACATTTTCTTAATTTCTAAATATATGTTAAATCACAGGGAAAAATCACCTTTATGCCTTGTCAAATTAAAATAAACATTAATTATTAAAAAATTATCTAATTAGGGAGAAAATGAAAGTTAGAGATCAAACTTGATATTACACATTTTTGGATAAATAGTAACCTCATGAGATATATAAATGAAATGAATTACATTAACTATATGCAACTTATCAGAAGATGATATAATAAAAACCATAGTTAGGGAAACCATAAAAACCTTTGCCACCACCAAAGATCCAAGATAAACAAGCATTAATAACGGAATGTCCTCATTGGTTCAAATATTTTGTTTGTATCACATAATATCTTCGTAACAACATTGTTGTCTTTCATAGTGTTTACATACCCCAACAATTTTGCATCACACAAGTACATGGTACAAAAACTCTAGTGATATCCTTCAAATCTACATATACATCGAAGGGTTTTAATCCTCAAACTCTAAAGCTTTAACACTAGCATCAAATCAATTACTAATATCTATAGACTCTATGGGACATCAAGGATATAATAATACAATATTATTTCAAGAAAAGCTTCACGCCGAGCTTTAAAATCATAAAATTAGTCTCTCCATGATCTATGACCTAAGCTCATGTCTTGCAAGAACAAGGCTTCACAATCATGCATTGAGTTAACTCCACTTTTGTGTAATATACTAGGGTAGAAAATCTATCTCTATAACAAGAGGCATAAGAACCATGAACATCTCCTATGTCATGTTATTACAGGGGATTTACAAGTACAATGCAAACCTTAGCATCACAAAAGAGCTATCTCCCCATGAATATCCAAAATGTCTCTCTTTATCCTTGTGTTCACTTGGGGTTTCATCATGACTCCTCGCATTATAAAAAGTACAAAGAGAAGAGTAGAATGACGAATGATAAATAAAATAACTCTCCCTTCTCTCATATAAACAATAAGTAAGTGAGTATAACATAAAATAATGACATAAGTCCATGCAAGTAACCAAGCCCCACATGGAGTACTCTATAATAAAGGGATGTACATGTACAAAACTATGGTTTAGTCTACCTCAAAAGTAAAATTCCTTCCAAGACGATCCTCATTATTCTTAGTGTCCCTCTTTTAAGATGGTGCACTCTCAAATAGTTCGTTAGACCAATACTTCCTCTTCCATGGTGGTTTATTATTTCTAGTGTCCTCATGAAAGCAACTATTCATCTAATCATGTGCCACATATGGGTGCTCACAAGATAATGATGGTATCAAAATTGGAAATGGGGCCATCACAAATGTGCTCACACAAAAATGGTCACACATTCTCAAAAACACTCATGCACTCCTAATCACATAGCCTTAATGCTCCTGGAACCATCAAAAAGGTTTTCCAGCATGGATTTTTGAGGAACACATGCACATTTTCAAAAGTGCATGTGCACTTCTAAGAATACATGAAATTTATATAAAATGCATTCATGATTTCAAGAATGTTTGTGCATTTTCAAAAGCACAAACATACCTCCCAATGAGGATATTTGCTTGTATTTGGGAAGCTTGTATGTTAGATGACTTCCATACACTCTGATTTCTGTACAATTCTGGTATAAATACCAGTCTCATGTTTTACTTTGATCTGACAACTGTAACACCTTCTTTATCTCTTCACTGATTCTAGGCTGAATGCTACTGCTTATCATATTAACTACTGGATAAATAAAGGAATCAATGAAGTCTTTGAAGCTAAATTTAGTGGAATCCTTTCTGATCAAGGGTGTCCAAAAGACAACAGATTGGGGATTACCCTCTGTGTCTAGTTTTTGGAGGTTAACTGCAAACCTTTCTGATTGGAAATATATAAACATATGGAACAAAATTGAGGAGTATTTGAATACTCCTTCTGGCAACTTAACTAGCTGATCATGGATTACATCTGCTAGGTATTGGGAAAAATTGAAGGTTGAAGCTAGAGGCTGACCTGTTAAAAGACGGATAGGAAACCAAGAATAGATGCATCTACATGCTCATCAATGAAATATCCTAAGATACATGACAACATGGTAACAATTTGTCTGGTTCTCTTTGAAAACATGGAAGTTGAGTATGGAGGATTGCTTTTAGGGGTTTCTACTGATTGAGGGAGGAAAGTATGGAATATTTGGAATCTTTTAGGAAAGTCCAGCTTCAAGTAGAGTTCAGTAAGGGTTTCAATGGATAATGGCACTTCATCAGGTTGTGGTTGAATCTGTAAAATCTGATTGATAGATTGAGTTGTGATTGTGAATAGGATTTCTTGGTTTGGGGTAACTAAAACTCTTTCATTGGGAAAATATTTGATCTGGCAGAGTCTAATGAGTTCTGGAAATTGAAAGGCCTGTGGGAATATTTATTTGGGAAAATCTGAATCCCACATATTGATATCAGCAAATCAAATAAAGCATACATAACTAGCCTAAAATTAATAATAACAAAGTTAAATCATTGTGTATAAAATGTTTCGGTGAAAATAACATTCCAACAGATTTTGTCGATGCGTTTCGAACCAGCTATTGTGGTTCATCATCAGGACAAGATAAGAAATCTGATCTAGGACACAGTTTAAATAGATAGGAAACTCTGACTAGCCGTTATTCCAAAACGAATAATTAGTATAATTATTCGTTTTGGAATAACGGCTAGTCAGAGTTTCCTATCTATTTAAACTGTGTCCTAGATCAGATTTCTTATCTTGTCCTGATGATGAACCACAATAGCTGGTTCGAAACGCATCGACAAAATCTGTTGGAATGTTATTTTCACCGAAACATTTTATACACAATTTTATGGATCACAGATGTTAGGTCCCTATATTACTAGTATAGTCCCTTATTGTTGTTAGTGTAACCCCCTTATTGTTATTATTGTACCCTTGTAACCCCCATTTTGTTATTATTGTGCCCTTAAATTATTATTGTTAGGTCGGCTAGGATAATATTGTGGCCCACTAGGATTACATTATGGCCCCATGGACTCCTATATATGGAAAGGAGATTTTGTAAATTGTATCATCCAAGAATTGTTCATTTATGTAATGTATTGGAAGTTGCCCCCTCGAAGTGGCTTATTTCTAAGGTGTTTATATCTCTTTTCTTCTATTTTTGGAGCTGGTTACACAACATTTGGTATCAGAGCTTTGGATTCTAGGGTTTCGCTGCTCCAAACAGGTCATCGTGGAATTTTCGCTATAAATTTTGTTCTACGAAGTTTTAGAAGCTGAAATTTTTAGGGTGCGAATCCGAAATCCTGAGGAAGATTGTCTAAAAATTTCAGAGCTTGGTTCGCAATATTTTAGGAGCTATCATCTGTGGAAGTTAGGTCTTTTTTCAAGCTTCTAAACAGGTCATCGTGGCATTTTCGCTATAAATTTTTTTCTACGAATGTTCAAAATCTGAAATTCATATGGTGCGAAGCTGAAATCCAGAGGAAATTCGTCAAACAATTTCAGAGCTTGGTTCACAATATTTTTGGAGATATGATCTGTGGAAGGTAGTGCTTTTTCAGGCTCCTGAATTTCATCTCAAAGAGGTGATCGTGGGAAAAGTGCAATAACTCTCTCTATGGGCATTGGATTGGAGTGCTGTGAAAAGTGGTCGCAAGTACACAGACTGTAGTTTCTTGACTATCAATTTCAGAGACAAAGGACGAAACAGTGACACGTGGCAAGTCCTACAAGTTCGCTCTACTGAACCAGTCCAGAATTAGGTCATTGTGGGAGATTAGACACAATTTTGTATTGGAGAATCCAAATCAGGTCATACCTGTGGCATTCAAAAGAGAATTTAGAGGGCTACTACAAGGCTAAATTTCAGATATTGAAGATTCACAACTACAGAGATAATTAAATTTCAATATCGAGCTCCTCAAAAGCAAGTAAAAGGTGTGTATTATTTTTCCAAATTGCATAAGTCTTGTTTGAATAATCAAGTTGAATTGATTCCAAGGGCATATTGTAGAATAGATATCAGTATTGGATTCTAAAATGGCCCCTAAAAAGAATTCAACGCCCATTAAGCCTTTAGAAGGCTCTACTATGACTCATGAAGACGAAGAATGGCAACATGACATATCAAAAGTACAAGAGCAAGTGCAAAACATTTCGCTCTCGCAAAGAACAACAAAAAATGAAATGGAAGTTTTGAAGAAAGGCATGGAAACTAAGATGGATGGTTTGAAAAAAGGCATGGAAGCTAAGATGAATGGTTTGGAAGCTAAGATGGATGGCATGGAAGTGGGCGTGGAAGCTAAGATGGATGACATGAAAGACAACATGGAAAACATGAAGAATGATCTAAAAGCATACATGGAAGGCTTGATGACAAGCTTAAAACAAGAAATTATTCCTAATGGTGAAAATATAGTAGAAGAAACTCATGATGAGAACAAAATAAATGTTAATCGTGATTTCATAAACTCTAATGTTGGCGGGAAGAGCCACCATATTCCAAAAATGGATATGAGGAAGTTTGATGGAAAGGATCCTGTAACATGGATACTACAGATGGAGCAATATTTTGATCTCCATAATGTGCAAAACACACAAAAGGTACGCATTGCAACTTTACATTTAGAACAAAATACATTTGTATGGTATCGATGGCTTTGCTTCCGTAAAAAAATTGTCACTTGGTCAATTTTTACGGAGGAAATGATAGCACATTATGAGGATACAAAGAGCAACACCTTCTTTACCCAATTGATAAATCTCAAACAAAAGGGTTTAGTGGGCAGCACATTGAGGACTTCCAAAAATTGAATATAAGGGTAACTGATCTTACAGAGGAACACAGGATTGATCTCTTCCTAGGCACTTTAAAGGATAACATCCAACATGAAGTTCGCGTTTTGGAACCTGATTCATTGGAGAAGGCATTCAGGTTAGCAAGAAAAGTTGAATGTAAAATTATGGCGACAAGGAAGCCTACCACTCAATTCTATAAAGAAGGAAGTGTTGCTACGCCTAGATTTCCACAACCTACAAGGTTGATACCACAACAATTGGAAGAAAAAAGAGAAAAAGGGCTTTGCTATAGTTGTGATAGAAAATACACTAAAGGTCATAAGTGTGCTGAGAAGAAATTATTTTACATAGATTGTGAAGAGGAAGAAGAAATGAACAAGAAGAGGATATACACCAGGAACCAGCCCTAGAAGAGGAAGAAATGAATCCGACCATATCGTGTAATGCACTGGCAGGAATTATCACTTCTCAAACTCTCAAGATAGAAGGACAAATCAAGAAGAAAAAGGTAATAGTGTTGATTGATTCAGGTAGCACCCATAATTTTATTCATTGTAAGGTAGCCAAGGAATTAAATTGTTTCCTATACCCAGCACCAGAATGTCAAGTGATGGTTGCAAATAGAGGAACTATAAATTGCTCTGGAAAATGCCATAATATCAAGCTAACCATGGGGGAATATGGATTGACTAGTCCAATGCTTTCCATTCCTATGGGAGGTGCTGATGTTGTACTAGGAGTACAATGGTTACAATCTTTAGGGACGGTAGCTTTTAATTTTCAAGAACTTTTCTTGAAATTTTTTTCAGAAGGAAAGGAAGTCGAATTACGGGGTATTGCGGGGAAGCCAGGAAGGATAATAAGCTCTAATGTCATGACAAAGCTTCTAAAGAAAGAACAACGAGACGTAATTGCACAATTATGCTCACTAGAAGTTCCAACATCAAAATCATCTATTTCCGCAGATCTCCAACAAGTCTTGGACAATCATTCCAAGGTGTTTGAAACTCCCAAAGGACTCCCACCTATTCGTGATCATGATCATGCTATTCATTTGATTTCAGGAAGTGTTCCTCCAAACATCGGGCCTTATAGATATCCTTACTTCCAAAAGAGCGAAATTGAACGTATGATTGCAGAAATGTTAGAGGCGGGTATAATTCAACCTAGTCAAAGTTCTTTCTCTGCTCCTGTAGTTTTGGTACACAAGAAGGATGGATCATGGCGAATGTGTTCGGATTATAGGGAGCTCAATAATCTCACCATTAAAGACAAATTTCCCATTCCTGTGATTGATGAATTATTGGATGAATTACATGGAGCAATTTATTTTACCAAGTTGGATCTTCGTTCAGGATATCATCAAATTAGAATGAAGATTGAAGATATTCCAAAACAACATTTCGAACTCATGAGGGTCATTATGAATTTTTGGTCATGCCTTTTGGCCTTACCAATGCACCTTCTACATTTCAAGGGTTGATGAATTCCATTTTCAAACCCTTCCTTAGAAAATTTGTGCTAGTATTTTTTGATGATATATTAATCTACAGCAGGTCTTGGAAGGATCATGTTGAACATGTTGAAAGGGTGCTCAAACTATTGCAGGAGAAACAATTATATGCAAAAACATCCAAATGTTTCTTTGGAGTTTTACAAGAGGTGGAATATCTGGGTCATATTATATCTCGCGAGGGTGTTAAAGTAGACCCTAACAAAATTAAAGCCATTAAGGAATGGAAAGTCCCCACGACCATAAAGCAGTTGCGAGGATTTCTCGGGTTAACAGGGTATTATCGCAAGTTTGTTAAGAATTATGGGAGAATAGCAGCACCTCTAACAACATTATTGAAGAAAGATGCATTTTCATGGACTCCTGAAGCAACTAAGGCCTTTGAACATCTTAAAGAGGCAATGTGCCTAGCACCGGTCTTAGCTACGCCGGACTTCACAAAAACCTTTATTGTGGAATGTGATGCCTCAGGAAATGGAATTGGTGCAGTTTTAATGCAGGAAGGAAGACCCATTGCTTTTAAAAGTCGTCCAATCAAAGGAAAGTATTTACAGAAACCTATTTATGAGAAGGAAATGTTAGCAATACTGCATGCACTAAAGAAATGGCGAACTTACCTAATGGGAAGACACTTCAAGGTAAAAACTGATCATGATAGTCTTAAACACTTTTTGGAACAAAGACTATCTTGAGAAGAGAAGCAAAAATGGGTCACAAAGATGTTGGGTTATGACTTTGAAATAATCTACAAAAAAGGAAAGCTTAATGTTGTTGCAGATGCACTCTCACGAAAGGATGAAGAGGTGGAAGCATTGCTTTGTGCCATTTCTATTATCCAACCAGATTGGATAACTGAAGCAAGAGATGAATGGAAGAAGGACAAAGATGTATGGACACTCATTCAAAAGTTGCGGCAAGATCCTAGTACATCTGATACATTTAGTTGGAAAAATGATTCCTTATGGTACAAAGATCGCTTATATCTTTGTAAGAATTCCCAACTAAAACAAAATATTCTTATGGAATTGCACACTTCTCCTTTAGGAGGACACTCAGGATTTTTAAAAACTTACCACAGGGTGAAGAAAGAATTTTTTTGGGATGGCCTTAAATATGATATTCAAAAGTTTGTGGCGGAATGTTTGGTTTGCCAGCAGAATAAAGTGGAAACAATTAAGACCCCAGGACTTCTACAACCTTTATCCATTCCAAGTCGACGTTGGGAGGAGATTTCAATGGATTTTATCACAGGTTTACCTAAGTCCGAAGGAAAGAGTGTCATCATGGTGGTAGTTGATAGACTTACCAAGTATGCACACTTTTGTGCATTATCGCATCCATTTAAAGCAAGTACAGTTGCTACTACATTTATGGACAGAATTCAAAAGCTACATGGAAGCCCAAGGGTTATTGTGAGCGACAGAGATCCCATTTTTACTGGAAATTTTTGGACGGAGTTATTTTCTTGTTTGGGTACTCAATTAGCTCATAGCTCATCTTCTCATCCTCAATCTGATGGTCAAACTGAGATAGTAAATAAATGTTTGGAAGGATATCTTCGTTGTTTTGTATCTGATAAACAAACACAATGGGTCAAGTGGTTACCTCTCGCTGAATGGTGGTATAACACTTCCTTCCATATTGCGGCAAAAATGACCCCATTTATGGCACTTTATGGATATCATCCACCATCCATCACATCATCTTTAAGGGAAAATTCGAAGGTTCAAGCAGTGGAAGATCACATCGAGCATCAGCAAGAAATTCTCCAACTCTTAAAGGATAACCTGAATTTGGCACAAAATCGAATGAAACAACAGGCAGATCAACATCATAGTGAGAGAAGTTTTGATGTAGGAGATTGGGTATTTTTACGGCTACAACCATACAAACAAATGTCCCTCAAGCAAGCTAAGAAGGATAATAATTATCACCAAAGTACTATGGTCCTTACAAGGTGTTGCAAAAGATTGGTTCTATGGCATACAAATTGGAGCTTCCTGCTTCTTCGCGAGTACATCCATTTTTCCATGTTTCATGCTTAAAGAAGGTTATAGGTGAAAATCTTCCAGTTCAAACAATATTGCCAGAACTTGATGAGGAAGGAAAAATCATATTGGAACCTGAAGCGGTCACGGAAACACGAACTTGACAACTACGAAATCGATCAATTTCAGAGTATCTCATCAAGTGGAAGAACTTACCCACTGAAGATTCTACATGGGAGGACGAGAATTTTATACAGAAGCACCCAGAGCTACTCAAGCGTTGAAGACAACACTTTTTTGAAGGAGAGGGGCATGTTAGGTCCCTATATTACTAGTATAGTCCCTTATTGTTGTTAGTGTAACCCCCTTATTGTTATTATTGTACCCTTGTAACCCCCATTTTGTTATTATTGTGCCCTTAAATTATTATTTTTAGGTCGGCTAGGATTACATTGTGGCCCATTAGGATTACATTATGGCCCCATGGACTCCTATATATAGAAAAGAGGTTTTGTAAATTGTATCATCCAAGAATTGTTCATTTATGTAATGTATTGGAGGTTTCCCCCTCGAAGTGGCTTATTTCTAAGGCGTTGATATCTCTTTTCTTCTATTTTTGGAGCTGGTTACACAACAACAGAAGCCAAATTCCTAACAAAGTTAAGTCATTAAGAGAGAGCCCTCTCTGAGCATTATGAAGGCTAGATCCTAATCTCCAAAAGTGGTTGATAGTTATCTCTGATATTTCTTTTAACGCACATAACAACCCTTGGGAAATTTTGGAGCGATATCATGATGAACCAAAAAACAAGCAGATTTCCCAACCCAACAACCATGGAGATGAAGTGGAAGAGTGTTGTGTTCAAGAGCGAATCACTACCATTAATAGGTGGATTATCACATTTTCCTAATCTCCCCAACCATTTCTGGTCAATACCTCTTTACTTTTTAACAAGCTCGGAGAGGACAACATATGTTTTCTTTGTAAGTTCATCCTTCAGATGAATCCCTTTGAGTATTTTTGACGAAACCTGATAAGGAGTGGTTCGATCCCATCATGTTGAACGATCCCATAGTTGTTTGATGTTTTTACGGGTCTAACTAAGGTCTAACTCGAATCCTTTTTCATGTTTAGAGAGTTTGAAAAAAAAAAAACTCCACAGGTTCTTTTTTATTAATAGTCTTTCGAGTCCTAAAAGGTAGAAAAAAATACTTAGGAGAACCTCTTAGCCATGTTCAACTAAGGCATTCCTTTTTCATAAATAGCCTATCTTAGTCTAGAAAAGGGTAAAACTTATACTAAGTAGACGTCTTTTCATTTACTTTAACGAGTTCGAAAAGAATAGTGCTCGACAGTATATTTATTTTTAGGGAATCTGAAAAGAGTTGAAAGAGAAATCCTCCTAGAGGAACGAGTGGTATAAAGGGTAGAAACTGGTTCCGTTCATGATGGAACTAATCAAAACATGCACATGTTAAGAATTTGGCTAACAATACCACTCATCGCAACGGTTCCTCGAGAAAGGCTAAAAAGACCAAGTGAAAGCATATGATCGGCCAAATAGATGGCAACGATGGAATGAGAAAACCAAAGCTCATCTTGCATAATCAGACTGATAAAAATGGAAATAAGAAGAATAGGATGAGAATGTTTTCATTTTTACACAAGCTTGAAACATGTGAAATTATGCTTGAGAGTGGTTTCAATTTTACACAATCTTGAAACAAAGAACAAACTATGTTTGAAATAAGTTTATATGCCCCTAGCATAATAATGTGATTCTAGGCACATGCCCCCCAAGATTCATTTCATCCACCTAAGTAGACTACTAGTTACTAATAGGTGGACAGAATGAACACTCATTTATGAAATCAGGTGAAAGACTTGACTGGGAATTTACGAGATCTAGTCAAAGACTCAAATTGGAAGGGGATCTGTTTCATTTTTTAACGAGCTTGAAACATGAAAAGAACTATGCCCAAGGGACCTTGTTTCATTTTTTTATGAGATTGACACAAGAAAAATAACTATGATCTGAGAACCTTGTTTCATTTTTTAACTAGCTTGACACAAGAAAAATAACTTTGCTCCGAGAACCTTGTTTAATTTTTTAACGAGCTTGACATAAGAAAAGAACTTTGCTCCAACACCTTGTTTCATTTTTTAAGGAGCTTGACACAAGACAAGGAAATCTTCTCCAAAAACCTTGTTTCATTTTTTAACGAGCTTGACACAAGAAAAATAACTCTGCTATGTGACCTAATCATGGTCCCCAAAAGGCCATGGCTTCTAAGAGGTTCTTATCAGATCAAAGAACAATTCTCTGGAAGGTATCAAAGGATAGATCAGACTCCAATGCTCCCAATAAATATTGATGCACTACATCAACTACTAGATCATCAGTAGGCGCAGGGATGGAACAGGTTGCCAAATAATTAATCTGTGGTTGGGGAGATACCACTTGCATATATGGACCATTTATGGAAATTGGTTGATTGGGAGTCAAATTAGGACCAACGAATGAAAGATGGACAATGGTCATGATTATTCCATCATGCAAGAAACACATCACACAAAAGAGAGAAGAGACAAGAGCTCCCATGTCATAAACATAGTCACGCCTGAGGAGTAAATTAAAATCCAAAGGGCCTTGGACTACCATCGTATTAATATAGACAATATTTCATCCCAAAGTAATAGGTAACTCGGGAAGTAACCCTAATGGTTGATTGGTTCCTCTATTAAAAACCAACAGATTTTGGTAATGGGCATAAGTTGCAGAGGTTCACCTAAAGCTTGCCAAGTAGTTGAGGACATAATACTAACATATGCGCCTTCATATATGATTGTGTCGGGTACATGCATATTATAATCGTGTACTATATAGAGCAGCAAAAAAATTAATAAAGAGCAAGGGTTAAGTGAGAGGAGGGATCTTATTCCAAACCATGGCCATACCAAAGGTTGTAACACTCAGTTTTAGTAGACTTTATATATTTTCTGGATGACAGAGAATTTATTGGAAAAAGCCTTGGAAACCACCTTTGCAGGAATTTGGGGCCAAAAGAAGAATTACATGAAATTCACGAGGAATTCCAACTCATCCAACGTTAGATCCAACAACAAAATGCTCCTCTTTCCCGCAAAGATAGTCACATTCCTTTCCTACCACAAACTGATTTATCAAGATCCAGTGCCAAAGACCCAACGTCGATTGATTTTTCTGATGATTAGTGTGGTTTCTAGCGTAGCCTAGATACTTTATTATTTTTGTTATCTATAAATGAACAATAAGAAGTTTTTGTTGATATGTTATAAACATATGGTCACTAGGAGTCATAAAGATAATCAAGTATATTTAGACTTGTGAAACATTCTCAGACAAGTTAGATTTTGGATAGCTTATAATGTTGTCAGATGGCTAAGATACTTGGTTTCCCTGTGGGAAGGTTGAGGCCATTTGATTTTGGATGTTGATTTTGTAATACCTTCCTGATTTTGAGAAAGAAATTTCCATTGACATCATGACCATACTCATAAATGATACATCTAGATATAATGAAATGATAAAATTCAATAAAAACCATAAAACATAAACCATGGGAATGCATAAAACAAGTTTCAAATGTTGATCTCTTAAAATGTGTTGACTACTCATAGATCTTGGATGTACTACCCAACCATAAATCACACTGCTCTAGTTTTTTCAACAGTTGGTAAACCCTGAACTGGGGCCATGTATCCACTGTGGAAATGACTACTCAAGTCAATTACATGTATGGTACAGAATATGAAAATGACCAAGGAGATAAACCCTAAAATTCTCAAACCAATAGGCTCACATGCCTTATCTACCCCACAAAAAAGTAGTGCACCCCCTTCTTTTCTTGCACAATCCTTGGGGTTTTATGACTACCTTCATGTGTCTAACTCAATCTACCATGGATGTCTTAGAGCCTTGTGGTTTCTAGAAGTTCCTGCTATCCTCGAGGGTCTCAGTGTACCCTCTAGGGAAATACAAGGACACTTGTCCCTCTAAGGCTTCAAACTTCCTTGATGCAATCGAAGGAAAAATTCCCTCTTACCCTAGCCTGCCTAGAGTCCTTTATCTATAGTAGCCAAGGAACCTCTAGTTCTCCTTAGAACTAGGTCCACCATCATCCCTTGGAAGTCTATAATGGAAAGGAAGCTAAATCTCCCTTATTTCATTCCTTTTACCTTCTATAATTTAGGATTATAATATTTTAATATTATTCTTAAAGATGACTGTGGGAATATTATAACCATAATAATGATTTGGATTAGGAACCATGTTTTGGTTTTGCCACCTGAACTCTCTTTTTATGGATGCTTAACCCCCTATATTATTTTAGTCCCTTGGCCTACAACCGTGATGTCATTTATCACTACATCTATACTTTACACATTACATTTTTCGTGAATTTTAGCCTTTTAACACACATTCTCTCTAGCTCGATCACATAAGCACCTTGTCCTTAAAACACATTAGTGGACTAGCTCACTGGCGTAACACATTTATACCCACATACGCATTTAGGTGTTACACAACATTTTGTCACCGTCCCTGCAATCCCTCTCCCTACATATTGGAGGGTCATTCGTGTTTTTACCGAGTCTGAAAAAGTATAAAATATAACTCGTTACTTCGTCATAACCATGTGAAATACCTGTTGCTGCACAAGAGACGTGTAAAACCCATTTCTCGAAAATAATATGATAAAATAATCGACAAATATGTTTTAAAACCTAATTTAAGATTTTTAAAAGTTATAAAATTCCGTAAGTGGTAAAAATTATTTACTTTTCACTTTTACCTCTTTTGGAGCAACATTGACCCATTGTGCTTTGCGATCTTGCGGCGACGATTGCGAGTTATCCAGTGAAACGATCTTGATTCCGTCAGTCTCAGGTAAGAGCCGATGCCATTTCCCATCTTTTAAGCTAAATTTCATTCCCTGCACATGCCATTTTGATTTCCTAGGAGGGGATTTATCAAAAACTAGGGCATTGCAGTTGGCGTGGTTTTCAGGCATGGACCCATGCCAATCACCCACTTCTTACATAGAGGGCGTGCCCATTGGCACGAATATTAGCGAAACAGTCGCGCCAACCGTGCAACCTAAAAATCCGCATTAATTTAAGGAAAATGCAGTCAGTTGTTTGCAAATTTCAATGCCCAAATAAACTAACAATGCTCATATGAACAATGTGTGCAGGTGCCAAGCAGAAAGAAAGGTGATTGAGTGGAAAGAGAGAGAGCACAGTGAGGAAGATGAACTTGCCATGGATAATGACCGATGCATGGAAACCCTCAGAGATTGTGGGCTAAAGAAATTCTTCTTGACACTCTGCCTCCGGGCTCAGCCAAAATTGCTTCAGTATTTGATAAGCATTTGGGATGAAGATCAAGAAAATTTCATACTTCGAGATCAGGAACTTGAAATTGAAGTTTCTGATGTCTATTTTATCACAGGATTGTCGCACAGGGGTGTAGTCCCTATCATGACCGATACCCTCCCTACCATGGAGAGCATGGGGATGTTGATTGACAGGGTGTGCCGAGGGGCATGAAAAGGATCAAAGAGCGGAAAGGTTGACATCCAAACCATCCCATATTTGGCACTAAATGTAGTGTTGCACACTATCACGCGGGCTGCAGGATCGCAAGCACCACATGAAGCCACAAAGACACAACTGCTTCTTGTCGTAGACTGCCTAACCCCGATCCTCTACAACTGGGCAGAGGCTGTGACTATAAACATGAAGCAGAAACTAACCAAGTGCAAGAAGGGCAAACTGTAACCGTTTAGGTATGGATCAATTTTGGTATCGTTCTTCTTGGAACGACTACCGATATTCCAGCGCCAGGAGGTCATTATCCCGATGCCACCACCCAGACAACCACGGATGGCCCGATGGGTTGCACTGATGCCCAGAGCAGGCGGCGGCCAACAGATGTCTTGGAGTCCAAAATTATTCGATTGGCTTCGCCGAAAACTGATCGTCGTGAAGGATTGGCCCTACTCGAGTACAGAATTCACCGGTGATCCAGACCTCCCGCTCCCGAAGGGAGAGGATTGGGACGAAGAGCTAGGTGAGACTCATTTTTTATTTTCTTGAGTTTATGATTTTTTGGTATATATGCATGTTCTGACAGTTAATCTTATATGTATGTAGATGTTGGCCCAGAGTGACCTGCAGGTATGTCGTCGATAGCGAGGTGAACTCCTCGCGATTTCGATCCTCATGGTGAGGGCAACAAGGAGGAGATAGTACAAAACCTGGAGGGAATCGCCCGTGGGATTCTGGACTACGCTCGCTTTGATGATGTTCCTCGGGCCTATTAGAGGCATACCGTAGGGGTTCCGAGTCGTATCCACTGTTTGCTGAGGCGGTTGGTATGGGCGGTGACGTGCTATCATGAGAACCACGCTAATTAGGCACCTAGGCTTTTATATCCGCACATTTTGAGAGACATGTTGTCTCGAGATGTAACTGAAAAATACATATATATTTTTTTGGGTTTTAATGATGCACACATTGCAAACAATCGATATATATACATCTGTTTTCTACATGGGTCTATTTACATATGATGATGTTTTATAAATTGCATAAATGTCTATCTAGCACAATGTTACCTATTGCATCAGTTAATCTATTCATTCGTCTTGGTATATGTTGATATGTGATGAAATCAAAATGTCTTTCAAGCAAACGAATACGCAAATACAACCTCAAAATGCATGGATTTCGAACCGAATAATGACCATTAAGTTGAAGAACAACAGGCTGTGAATCTAGATTTATAAGCAATGCACGTATGCTGAGGTTAACTGTCTCGGTTAATAGTTCCATAACAGCACTATATTCAGTGACATTATTTGTAGTTGGTCCTAGACAAACACCTTGTAGGTTAATCAACTCACCAACAGGATTATAAATTACCCAGGTTGCCGAAGACAAGTTCCTGGTACTGCGGGAAGCACCATCCGCGAAACCAACATAAGGGGCAATAGACATCTGCAGAACAAACAAGACCCAATAAGCAGAAAAGGCTTACAAAGCACATCAAACCAAAGCATGCACAAAAATGAAAAAAAATCACCTATGTACACACATCATGCATGAATGACTCAAGCATAATACTTTTTCAGGTACAACCCATTTCTGGGCTGTGCTAAGGGATAACCTTCATAATCAATAAGCTCATAAGCCCCATTTTGTAACACACGTTTGATGATGTAGGGCCCATGCCACATGGGTTGGAATTTACCTGCCCCCAGCTTGTCATGAGCTTGGTCATACAGGAGAATGAGGTCGCCTTCGATAAAATAACGAGGGGAAATTGTTTGGTCAAAATGAGCTTTGACTCGCTTCTTTTGTGCTTCGAGGACCAAAGCAGCTAAGTGACAAGTTTCATCCAATCTCTCTAAGTAGAGGAGACACTCTTCCTCGGATGAAGTATTAGGCAATAATTCCATAGCTAATTTGAGTGAAGGGATTTCACATTCAATCGGAAGAGTAGCTTCTAGACTGTACACCAACTTAAACAGGGTGAATCCGGTTGCACTCTTAATCGACATTCAGTAAGCCTATAGAGCTGAAAACAACATGAGATGCCAATTTGATTTATGGATCCCAATTGTTCGTTGAAGCATTGTAACAAGAAATTTGTTTACGGCTTCAACTTGGCCATTAGCTTGAAGGTAATAAGGCGTTGAGCTGTCGTGACGCAGACCCAACTTAGATGTCAGTTCCGCCATCATATAGTCTCGAAAATGTGAACCATGATTGGTAACGATGGCTTGAGGGACACCAAACCGAGTAATAACAAGCCAGCACGAAAGATCTTCTGTGCGGTGGCATAACTAGACATGTGACCACCACAGGCGCCACTGTGGCAGTCATTTAAAACTTTCTCAGCTTCCTCGAGGGTCAGACATTGGAGGAGTACGGAATCAACTCCAACACGATAGAGGGTATATTCGATAATACGATAAGGTTGTGATTGGTGCCGAATGCGGCGTTAGGCATCTTTCGTCAACTCGGACCTAAAATTAGAAGTCTGGAGATACATGATGATATCACCGTACCATGGATCGAGGGTGCTAATCAAGAAAAGAGTTTTGTCCGGAATATGATCCTCGGAATAAGAAGGAGCAGAGTAGGTGGGGAGAGAACAAATCAAATCAGTGAAAACAAGTGATTTCTTTGATTTGGCGGTGGTAAACTCCAAATCAAATTCTTGGAGGATAACAATCCACTTCGATTATTTGCCCCCCAGCAACTTTCGAGACAGAATATAGGTCATGGGGTTACAATCAGAAATCATGGTCACTGTGCGTAAAAGGATATAATGACGAAAACGTTGGACGGCCTGGACCGCGGCCAGCGCTCACTTCTCGACATGCGCATAAGGCGTTTTAGGGACGAGAAGGTTTCGAGACAAGCAATAAATAACATCTTCATTACCGTCATCATCATCTTGAACCAAAACCATGGCGATTGTACTAAAGGCGGCAGCTAGATAGAGGGTAAAATCATGATGATAATTAGGAGGACGTAATAGAGGAGCGTTGACAAGAAACGTCTTAAGTGTATCAAAAGATTGTTGAGCAATCTCATCCCAACAGAAAGGGACGTCCTGCATTAAAAGCCGTGTGAACCCTTTGGCTATTTCGGCATAGTTCAGGATAAAACGGCGTAAGAAATTGGCTTTACCTTGGAGACTCTAGATCTAGTGTAACGAGGATGGAGAGGGAAGATTAACAATAGCCTCAACCTTAAGCGGATCAAGGCGAATTCTGTCTTTGGATACGATAAACCCTAAAAGTCTACCAGAATTGACGCAAAAGACGCTTTTATGCGGATTGAGACGAATGTTTTAGCATCTACAACGAAGACATCATTTCTCCTGTTGGACATTTCCTCAAAAAGCACACAAAAACCTATGTTTTGGCCTTGGCGCAGGTATCTAGTTCACCCCTCGCGCCAATATGGTAAATTTACACTAGAGCGCGTGCCACCTAGCGCTCTGTCTCAGTGTAGTGCCCACGCCAGCTATTTTAGGAATGTTTTTTAACAAATAGAGGTGGAAATTTCCTTCTAACCACCTCAGGGATGAGTCACTGGAAGTGGTTAAGTTGATCAACCACGGATCTCCCTCTTTAGGAAGTGGTTTCCACCTCCCATGGAACACTCCTTGAAGATAGGTCTCCCTTCCATAATTATAGGGATCCTAACCTCTCCCTCTCCCTCTATATAAACAGGCCTTCTCCCTTTATGAAAGCAAGTTGAACATATAGCCAAGGAGCTGAACTTGGAGAAGAGATACTATAGGTGAGTAATTGCCATTGAGAAGGTAGAACCGAGGAGAATTCCGTAGAGAGAGTCCTGTATGAATTCCTAACGAGCCTTTGTGAGATGCGCTCCGCTTGAACCCTATTGGAGGAGACTGCAACATCAAAGCTTGGTTGTACTCTTCCTTTCATTTATTAATATACTCGACTACGGTGTTGGTTCCATCATTGCGTTATGTTGATTATCTAATGCAATTGATTTAGTCCTCTTCGACTGAATGATAGTTACGAATGTGAATTAGTATGTTGTATATTGTCATTGTTTCTTGTGTGTGTGCAGGTGTCCGACCGTGAAAGCGAACGGACCGTGATCTGTCAAACCAGGAGCGAGAGGCAACCACTCTTTCCGACGACAACAATAGCGTAGGACCTCTGGTAAGTCATCTATCGAATCTCTGTCCATTCGTTAACTAGGAATCAATATTATAGCTTGTTTTGTTTGTGACTAGACCCACTCTAGGGCTAGTGGGATAGCCTCTGTCGGCAGAGGGGATTTACCTCACCAACAATAGGCGTTAACAAAACTCGACTCACCAGTTTAATAATAATTTATACAAGTAAATACATGGGTGATCTTAGGGGTGTCACAATATATATCCCACATTCCAACTAACACTCTCACCTGCTCTTCCTCTTTTCCTCTCTCTCCCTTCCCCACTATCCCCCCTTCTTTCCATGTTCACCTCTCCTTTCCCTATTCTCTCTCCACCCTCCTTCCAATCCCATACTCTCTTTCTCGATCCCTCCCTCCCTCCTTTGATACCTCCTCAACAACCCCTTTTGGCTCTATCTCTCCCTCCTCTCTCCCTCTTAGAGATTATAAACATAAGAGAATGCATGTGCTTTTAGGAACGTGCATGTGCTCTTAAAAGTGCATGCATGCTTTTGAAAATGCACAAACATTCTTGAAATTATGAATGCATTTTATATAAATTTCATGTATTCTTAGAAGTGCACATGCACTTTTGAAAATGTGCATGTGTTCCTAAAAAATTCATGCTGGAAAACCTTTTTGATGGTTCCAGGAACATTAAGGCTATATGATTAGGAGTGCATGAGTGTTTTTGAGAATGCGTGACCATTTTTGTGTGAGCACATTTGTGATGGCTCCATTTCCAATTTTGATACCATCATTATCTTGTGAGCACCCATATGTGGCACATGATTTGATGAATAGTTGCTTGCATGAGGAGACTAGAAATAATAAACCACCATGGAAGAGGAAGTATTGGTCTAACGAACTATTTGAGAGTGCACCATCTTAAAAGAGGGACACTAAGAATAATGAGGATCTTCTTGGAAGGAATTTTACTTTTGAGGTAGACTAAACCATAGTTTTGTACATGTACATCCCTTTATTATAGAGTACTCCATGTGGGGCTTGGTTACTTGCATGGAATTATGTCATTATTTTATGTTATACTCACTTACTTATTGTTTATATGAGAGAAGAGAGTTCTTTTATTTATCATTCGTCATTCTACTCTTCTCTTTGTACTTTTTTATAATGCGAGGAGTCATGATGAAACCCCAAGTGAACACAAGGATAAAGAGAGACATTTTGGATATTCAAGGGGAGATAGCTCTTTTGTGATGCTAAGGTTTGCATTGTACCTGTAAATCCCCTGTAATAACATGACGTGGGAGATGTTCATGGTTCTTATGCCTCTTTTTATAGAGATAGATTTTCTACCCTAGTACATTACACAAAAGTGGAGCTAACTCAATACATGATTGTGAAGCCTTGTTCTTGCAAGACATGAGCTTAGGTCATAGATCATGGAGAGACTAATTTTATGATTTTAAAGCTCGGCGTGAAGCTTTTCTTGAAAGAATATTGTATTATTATATCCTTGATGTCCCATAGAGTCTACAGATATTAGTGATTGATTTGATGCTAGTGTTAAAGCTTTAGAGTTTGAGGATTAAAACACTTCGATGTACATGTAGATTTGAAGGATATCACTAGAGTTTTTTTACCATGTACTTGTGTGATGCAAAATTGTTGGGGTATGTAAACAATATGAAAGACAACAATGTTGTTACGAAGATATTATGTGATACAAACCAAATATTTGAACCAATGAGGACATTCCGTTATTAATGCTTGTTTATCTTGGATCTTTGGTGGTGGCAAAGGTTTTTATGGTTTCCCTAACTATGGTTTTTATTATATCATCTTGTGATAAGTTGCATATAGTTAATGTAATTCATTTCATTTATATATATCATGAAGTTACTACTTATCCAAAAACGTGTAATATCAAGTTTGATCTCTAACTTCCATTTTCTCCCTAATTAGATAATTTTTTAATAATTAATGTTCATTTTAATTTGACAAGGCATAAAGGTGATTTTTCCCTGTGATTTAACATATATTTAGAAAATAAGAAAATGTATTTACAATTGTAAATAGACTTCTCTTTAATCTAATATTTGATTGGAAAAGTATGCCCTTAAGATAACTTGAAATTTATTGCTCTGGAACATATGGTATCTTTTCTCTTAAACTATAATGTGTTTGGTTAAAATGAAGTGAAATATTATACAACTTTTGGTACCATAAAATAATATACAAATCATCCCTAAGTTTTAGAAAAATAAAATATTAAATGTAAAGTATAACTTCTAAATTTGCATTAAAAATTCCAGAATTCATAAATAAATAAATTTATGCATCTTCATCAATTATCTATCTCACGATAAGGTGTACAACTTCTTTCATGTACCCGTACTTGAGTTTGAGAAGCTAATTATTTTCAAAACCAATTGATTAGATGTTGGTGTTGGGATATGATGGTATTTGGAAAGGATTTCATGATGATACTATAGACCATATTTATCCATCATTGTTCAAATTTCCCATCTAAAATGGATGATTTTTATAAACACGCTTTTTTGGGTTGAAATAAAATTCGATTACACTGTTCACCATTATCGTTTGTCTTCCTACCTGCGTCCACCATAGCGAACACCCCAAATTCGAGTCCAAAACCATCATGATAAAACACCAACAAAACATCCACTTTCTGCAGCCTTCTCCAACCTTCCCAACCTAACAAAAAAATCATAATTTTGTTTCAGTGGAATGGATGTTCTCTACGATTCGGGTTCATAGAAATGGTTTTTTCAATTAGTAAGTTTTTGTTTTGTATTTCAAATAATTTTGTAGGCGCTGAATTTATTTTTACATTAAAAACACATCTACAATTTCATGAAAATTCCCAGCATGTAATTCAGAAAAAGTTAAAAAATACAAAAATTCCTTAGAAAAATGATAAGGGTAGTTATAAACAGCGCAGTTGTTCACACCAGAATCTATTTCTGGGCCTTTGTCAACTGTTATCCCACCCTTCCCTTCAACTAGCTACTGGACATCCTTTGGTGATGCCATATGGAATAAATAATTGCAGGCCTAGTACATACATTTGTACATTTAAGGAAGGTTAGTAATCCCTCATTACCTCTGAAAGAAACTAGTTCCCAGCTGTTGCAACATCAGAAAAATCTTACACCGCCTCCTAAAGTTCCCTTTAGACCACCAGTTGTCTCCCCCATGCTCATACTTGCTGCAGCATTGGAAAATCTTACACCGCCTCCTAAAATTCCCTTTAGACCACCAGTTGTCTCCCCCATGCTCATACTTCCAGCCATAAAGAAAAAGAGGAAGAGATAGATCTAACAGATGCTGCAGCCATTGGGATCCTCACCTCTCATGACAGTATATGATGAGTTCCTTCATAAGGCCCCTAACCATATTAGGGATTTTCTTGATGATGATACGCAACTGTTGGAGTCTCTGCAGCCGCCTTCTCTTCTTTCGGAGGACCCACGGGATCTGCTCAGCAGCTCTGTGAATCCTAGTTTCATCAGTTTCTTTGCCAGAACCACTGGGTCTGCTTCTCCGATCACATTTATATCCCTCTTCTCCATATCAACTGCAACAGACTCTAAGCCTGCAATCAAATATCATATCACTACTCAAAAGCCAATTTATTGTAACCAGAATTGCAATGGATAAATATTGGATTGATAGTTACCTTCAACAGCTTCAACAACTCTCATGGCCCTTTGCTTGATTTTCTTGTCCTCGATAGCCACTTTCAGCGCCATTTTTTTCAAATATAACACATCACGACCCTTCGCTTTCTTTTCTCGTCCTCGATCGCCGCTTTCAGCACCATTTTCTGCAAATATAACACATGTAGGGCCATCATCTTCAGTGAGTCGTTTCGATAATTCATGATTGCAGAATTTCTAAATCGATGATTCTGATTGAACAGAGTTAGAGTAGTGACATACCTTCATTTTTGACATCCTTCGAAAACCAGCAGTGATATGTGAAAAATGGAAGCAGAAATTAATCGAATGGCACTGGGAGCCCTCCGGTTAATGAATGGCACTGCGACTCTCCTATTATAGTGATGCATTTTATTTAATGGAAATGGGTCAGGAAATGGCCTGTCAATACATCCACCTTTGCATTGAACCCTACATGAATCTCAGCCTCACTGCTCACAGCACAAAGATCTCCCCGTGACAGATGAATAAAAATTGTCAGCCCGGTACCAATTTCAAATTTTAAAATTTCAATAGGTCGGTTTTCAAATTTTAAAATTTCAGTAGGCGGGTTTGCAAATTTTAAAATTTCAATAGAGCGGGTTTTCAAATTCAAATTTGACAATTTAAATGCCAATGCATACAATGTATTGTAGCGTATATCGTACATGCGGTGGCAACTAGGCGGAGACGGAGCTACAACATGCGCACCGGCCGTAATCCATGTATGGTCATGTATATATGAATCCCTGCATGAATCATTTCCTTCGCAAGATGGTACTATAACGGGTACTGTCACGGTCAGGTACTGTTAAGGTAATAAATAGTTACGCTGGAGGCGTTATCTTTGTTGAAGTGGGGTGAGCAAACACTGTTCACCCCATCCAATCAAAACGTTTTCCTATCGGCCTTCTATCTAATTAAAAATTGACACATGTAATCATTGGATTCGTCAACAAGCGGCGGGCATTTCCCTGGGATTTGACCACACGACCTCCGCATTCTTCTTCTTTTTCCCATCGTCTCGAACAAGCGGAGGAACAACATTCTCAGCAACAATGTCGACACTAGAGTCGATCGCGAGAGAAAATTCTTTATGTCTGCCAATAGGCTCGGTGTATTCTTCGTTGGATTCGAGAAATCTGTTAACGTATAAACCATTTATGTTTCTCTGGTCGTTTTCTTCAGCATCCGGGTCGGCCATACGGGCGCGCCCCAAAATGCCATAAGCTATCGTGATGCTCACGAGAATAATATTGATGGCATCCCAAGTCCTGGAAATCACGGCCCACTGGAAATATCTGCCAAATGTGGCAAACGAGGACGACAAAAGGCACACAAATCCGAGCGCAATGGCGAGCACCAGAGCCTTGTAGAATGTGGAAATCAATCTGTTGACGAACTTTTGGGCCTCATTACGCTGCTGAAGATGACAGAAATGTAACTCCTTCATTTCTTCTTCGGCTCTGCGGTGCTCGTCTTTGTCCATGGCCGCCACTGATCTCTGCAACAACTTTTCTTTGTTTCACAGAGCGTGGGAACAAATGAGATCTCTGCAACTAGCAGCATAGGAATATATAGACGAGGAGTCCTTTTCACATTTAATGCTATGTTCCTGTGCATGTGAATGGCGCCAAGAAATTATTTTTCCCCTGAAGAGCTCTCACGTTTTTGTTGTGGGCTTGACTCATCTCGCAAGCTTCGGTCGGAATCTTCCGCGTTAATTTTTTGTCGACTCCGTTTCTTTCGGTACACTGTGTCGCTCACAACGATTGGAAATAATAATTTAAAAAAAAATTACAAATGTTAATACCTTATTGAATGCCTCACCAAAACCATTTCCCTAGTAAAAAGGTGAGCTTTGTGATATTGAATCAGAAGTTCCAGAAAAAGGAATTTTAATAGTTTCATTCACAGGTACTTACCTTCGTCTTAGTGATGGAAAAGGGGCAACCAAACCTTCCAATAGAAATTTGATAGGTAATATTAGCATTTGTCTGAGTTATGCACTCTTCAACAACCTCAGCTTCAACCTACTTGAGTAAGAATTATGTTATAGTGGTAATGTATCTCATTGTTATTCTCCTTGCTTGTTCTAACACTCACCCCAGCAAAGTCAATTGCCAATATGTTAGATGTCAATCGGATTTAGACTCTAGAGGCATTACATCTCTTTGTGCCAACTTCCCCATCCTGTGGTATTCTTGAACAATTTTTGCAAGCATTAAACAACTTGAAGAACTTTTCTTGCTATAATATTTTCCTTGAGTGACTTCCTGCAACTCTTTGATGTGTTGATTCCAAAAAAGATCTCATGCTCTACTATGCATCTACATAATCTTAACCAACTCATACAATAGACCATAAATAATCTGAGAACTTGCAGCTCACATAGCTAAAGCTCTCATCTTTAGGTCAACCTGTCTAAAACCCCAAGAATCGTTTTCAAGAAAATTTGTAAAATCTTCATATAAGTTGTGGCGGCTTCAACTATAAAAAAAATGCATCCTGTATTACCCATCTATTGAAATTGTTTCTTTACCTAATTCAATACTTAAAAAATGCTCCGAACAAACATAAGAGACTCAACCAAGTTCAATGTTAGTTATTGAGGAAAAAACGTAACCACCTGCAAATTCTACCCCCATGAAATGATTTTTATTAACAAGGTACTTTAAGGTTTAATAATCAATGTAAAAAGGTCAAAAGGTTGGCCAATATACATGTCTAAGCTTTTGCAATTCAAAGAACATTGCTAAAGCCTTCCCCAGTGTCGTTGGATGATTCTTTTTTGCACTGTTTATTTTTTAAGCTTGCACAAAACATAGTATGGACAATATTCCCTTTTTCTGGTTGAGCTAAATTAAGCCTATGTTTCACCAAGTTTTCAAGATGGAGGAATGTGGGAGCAAAGAAAACCATATGGGGAAATTTGGGAGCAACTCCAAATTTTAGAGAAATTTTTTGGGACAGGGGAACATTGAGTTTCCAAGTATAGAGGTCCTTAAGTTCTAAAATTATAAAAATGAAAATAATTGATGATAAAATCCCAACAAGAACAATCCATCCCATGCAAATTCATCATTGTGCTATCTAGTGGAAAGACTATAATCTTGCCAATCTTAAAATCCTGAAAACTGTTAAGTCAACTAAATTCAGAATAGGATATCAAATTTTACTTTCTCCATATTAAGTTCACTGAGGTTGGAAGCACTCTCAAGCATCATGAAACAATTAATGATAATGTTAAAGTTTAAGTAAACATTTACAGTCTCCTTTATCTTATATTTTCACAAAACCTTCAAAGCTTTATCCCCTGTATTTGTTATTTCTTAGGTGTTGTTGGACCAAAAATTGAGGGGGAAAGGGGGCAAGCACCCAGGCATCCTCCCAATTTCTGTTCTTTCCTTTTTTTTTTTTTTTGGTATATGGAGTGAGGGGGGTGGTGGTTGGGGAGTTTGCAGCACTGATCAGGAGATCAAATCTCTTGTAGAAAAATGCTAAAAAAT
This sequence comes from Pinus albicaulis, assembly GCA_034641835.2. NCBI lineage: Eukaryota > Viridiplantae > Streptophyta > Pinopsida > Pinales > Pinaceae > Pinus > Pinus albicaulis. The sequence continues at coordinate 269,262,664 of CM076580.1, read as the reverse complement.
GAAGTTGCTCAGAACTGGTCCAAACTAGAACGACTGGAAAGAGCTCGGAAAAATGATCCTGTAGATGCGAACGACACTGAAAACTGATGCCGTATGAGAAAGTTATTCAGCTTTGAATTTTCTCAATTTCAGTAAAAAAATGGCCAAAATTGATTTTACAAAATATTTTTATTAAAAAAAGAATATTCCACAGAATATTTCGTGGGTTGCCAATCACAGGGCGCCACGTGGCCAGCCCGGAGGCCGTCACGTGGCCCCAAGAATCAACGAAATGGGCGTTCAAAATTATTTTATGTGTTCGTGGAAGGATTCGACCCCGGGTCGGGGCGGAGACAACGCAACGAACTGACCATTGGGCCACAGCTGTAGTTCTTATTAAACTACACATTCAACTTCTATTTTAACCGTCGTATATCAATGGCGCGCAATTCTGTTGGGTCGTGGTCCCGTGGACCGGCGGGAGGAGCGGAACACGTTTTGTTATATGGTTTTATAATAAAGTTTCCGCATTAAACTCAAACATTTCTCCGTCGGGCCCGGTCATATGATCCGTGGACCTTATCCTCATAGCCCCCCCACGACTGGCGGAAGTTATGGCGGAGTGCCATTTTTAGCGCCGAGCCCTATTTTGGCGGACTTATTTGGAGTTCCACCACATTTGGTGGAGCTTTTCTAGCCCTAACTAGACAAAACTTCAGTTAGCCATAACTTTGGCTAGGGAAGTCCATTTGGGACGAATTTTTATTTTTATTTTGGGGTATTGAAGCATTCTGGAGCTGTTGGGACAGGTTGCAGAGCCATCAGGGTGCTCTATCAGTGATTTTATCAACGATTTAGGTTGTGGAGCCACTAGGGCTTGGTGAAAGATCAGCGGTGTTGGACTATACTCATCCATTAGAGGTGAATGAATAGTCGATTTTTACTGATTTCAGTCCTTTGTTTCTGAATTTGCAGCTAATTTTTCCTTTTGAGGCTTTCTACACAGTGTAATTCTTAATTTGAGCATTAATGAAAGAGGGAAAAGCCTATTTGGAGGCTTTTGGACCCAGCAGAGGTAGCCCAAGAGAGGGGTGAACTACTTAAACAAATGCTTACTGTTATGCTGTGTATTTTTGCTGTTATATTTCATATTTTACTTCATTATACAGTAACTTTTCATAAGTTCACTTTTCTCAATCAGACTTATACAGTGAACAAAACTCATTAGTTTCACTTCAAACCACATTACTTCCCTTGCAGAATACTTGAACTTACTTATTCACACATAAAATTTTGATTAATGAATACTTTGCACATAAACAAATACTTTCATTGATCAGATCTATTTAAGTGTTTACATTATATTTCTTTAGGCAGAGCCAGTAAGTGGGCCAGAAGCTTCTGGTTTCATCCTTTCTAGTAAAGGTGAAATAACCAATAAAAGCCCCTACTGTCAATCTCTGTATAAGAAATACTTTGTTCACACAATTTCAGATCAAGCACCCAACTACCCCCTTTCTGGGAAACAAACCAACAAATTTTGCAAAGTTTTTTTTTTTTTTTTTTTTTTTGTATATGGAGTGAGGGGGGTGGTGGTTGGGGAGTTTGCAGCACCCAACTACCCCCTTTTTGGGAAACAAACCAACAAATTTTGCAAAGAAAAAACACACCAACAAATTTGTTCAGAATTGAATGTGGGATGAAGCAACTCTGCAAAATCCAAATCAATTCCGTAGAAATTTTCGACTTACAAGGCATGCTTAAGCAGAACAAATATAATCCAACAAATTTGCAGAAAATTAAATGTGAGATAATATATCTACCCTTGCAAAGTGACTCTGGTTTTTCTCGAATTTGAAAGGAGGCACAATACTAAGTGAAAAGGAACATAGCCTTTGATGAATCCAAACTAAATGCTCACAAGCGAACTGATCTCTAACATCGATAATTCATTTCTTAATAATAAAATCAGCGAATCTGCATACAAATTTCTTAAATTTCTTCAAATATTAGGGTGACCAGGGTGACCATTTTAAACAAGGGAAAATTTACAAGTCTAAAATTTTCATGTATATATAGAAAGCTTCTCAAAATATCAATGTTGAATATGAAGATTTTGAAGCAGGAAAATTTTAACGAGCCACATGAAAGTTGGTAAATGTGAAGTCAAACTTTTATAAAAATTATATTTTATAAAAGGATTGGGTCATTCTTTGAAAAAAAAAAAAAAAAAAAAAAAAAAAACACTTAAAAAAAGTTAGCAAATTTTTGACCAATCATTTCCATTTAATTGAAAAAAAACACACACACACAACAACCTGAAAGAATCAAATCCATTTTAACAAAGACAACGCCTTATTTTCTTTGGATAGACAACTAAGCTTTTCTAATTTGAAGTCATTTAAAACAAATTTATAGACTTTGCAGTACGATCACCAATACTCCTGGTAAACGCAGTCCCCAAATAATTTGCATCGGGCAGCCATGTTTTTTTTAAGTTTCCATCCACCTCTTCAATTAACATTCATTATGTTCTATATGTAGAACATCAAGACACTTTCCTTCCCTATCTACCACTCCACCTTCCGGCGTTCCTTTGCACCTCTTGGTGCAATTGCTAGTCTATAGCTTTGGGAATATTCGCTGCCATCGGATGTCAGGTCCCTGGACGGGCAGCAAATGTTTTCCGGTGAGCAGCATTTTCGGGCTAAAACGTTGCCTAAATAGACAACTCCAAAACATAAATGAATAGAAACTAAATATATTTATAATTACTTTAATAAATCTATTTATATTCTAGAACTTTATCATATATTTGTATAGTTTAATTTTAATTATAGACTATTCCACAGAATTTTCCATGCCATTAGTCACGACGTAACGCCGAAAAGACTTGAAGAGACATATAGAATTGAGTCACGACGTGTCAACGCCGAAATTAGAATATTCTTTGCTTCCTACTAACGCGCCGTAGAATATCGCAATTTGGGAGCATGAGATTTGAGTTTCTGACACCTCAATGGTGTCTGCGATGAATATTGTCTGTTCGCTCAAATACGCATACGAGAATTGAAATTCAATGGTACTGCTAGGGAAACAGTAAGATTCTCCGTATCTCATATCGTCCGAATGGAGGCAACGAAGATCTTCGACATTCATTATTTTTACTTTTTCCAGGGCAGCGCCCCACTGCTAGGGTCACCCCTCCCTCGCACGAGTGACGCAGTGCGGGATACCTGAAAACATTTATTGCCTCATAGAGCTGCGTACGGAGCGGTCTGGACTCATATGGGACCGTGAATGATTAGGTCCGGAACCAGTTTTTTGTTTCTTGGAGTTTTTATAGTTTTATCAAACCCTAGTCTTGTTTCGGTATTGTGCTCGCAGGAGATGGCATTGCGGCCACAGCGGAAAGGTAGTACTGGCTTTATTTTGATTTCTTCTTGCCAGAAGACGAAAGAAAGGCTTTTCTGCAGAGTTTGCATTTAGAGGTTTAAAGATTCCTTTTCGAGGAACGAATTTTCTGGACAGCTTGTGTTTAAAGGTTTAAAGATTCATTTTCGAGGAAATAATTTTCGGGAGAGCTTGTGTTTAAAGGTTTAAAGATTCATTTTCGTGGAAAGGCTTTTCTGGAGAGCTTGTGTTTGAACTTTAAAGGTTTAAAGATTCGCTTTCGAGGAGGAAAAATGGGGTGGCTTTTCGGATGCTTGCGTGTTAAAGATGAACAACCGAGCGTCAACGTTTTGAAAGCTGCAATGTCGGGCTGCAGTTTCGGAGGCGTGCTAGTTGAGCGACCACGAGGCAAGGGTTTGGCTACCCTGTCCGGGTGCTTTTTCGGATGCTTTCGTGTTAAAGATAAGGAGCGACCGCGCGGCGACGCTTTGGCTACTACGTCGCCCGTCAAGAATAGGGTAAGGCTCTTGCTTCTGGCTGTCTTTTCTTTTCTTTTGTATTAATATAGCTTTAGAGGTATCAGTCTGTGTGTGTTTTTGTGGCCTGTAAATTTTTTTGTAAGGCCGATGAGGTGCCGAGATCGCATTTTTCGTTGCTGGAAGCGCGTTTTTGTGGTTTTTGCAAGTTTGAGCCACGAGAGGTGCGAGATTTTGCATTCTTACGGTGCAGATGGTCTTTTTCTGAGCATTTGAACCTTTTAGAACTGTATATTTTGTCGCCGGAAAATGTCTTGTCGGAAAGTTCGTGCCATTTTGAACCCTGGATGCCTTCGTTTCTTGAGCATGCGGATCTTTAAGAAGATTTAGATTTTTATCATTAGAGTAACGACTTTTGCTTCTTTTTTTCGCTGTAGATCTCCGTGAAGAAGAAATCTGGAGCGGTTTTGAACGGTGTACGTGAAGCCTTTTGTGGACTTGAATATGTTTGAAAGTTCTTTTCCATTAAATGTATGCTGTGTTTTCATCTTCATTTTTGTATGTGCATTAAAGATTTTACGACGATTTTAATATACATGGGGAAGTGAAAGTTTCAAGCGTATATTTGCGCTCTATTTTGGTTTTCTATATGACTCACGCTGCGATTTGTGTTGATATCTGTAGATGGCGTTCTTTTTGAATTCAATATTTTTCCACAACCTAAATAATGTTGCCATTTTGTCCGGTTTCTCACACATATTTCGTTGAAGGTATTTTCAAACACCTAAAAATGAGTTTAAGTCTAAAATTCACTAGTGTCGAGGTAGAGTGAAATGTCAATAGGAAAAATTATTTGTTTCCTACTACGAATTAATTTTCTTCATAATTTGTGCTTAAAATGGTCGGACTGAATCAAATTAAAGGAGTGTCTTTACTAAGAACTCTAGCTGGCGCTTAAAAGAGTCAGATTGAATCAAAATGAAGGAATGTACATTATGTCGGGTGTCAAATCTTTGTCTGTGTGGATTGGGCTGCTAGTGGTTTAGGTTTGGTGTAAATTGCAGAGTCTGGGTGAATTGTGCTTCTAGTGGTTTAGGGTTGGTGTAAATTGCATATTCAACGTAATTTGCTCTTAAATTGTTTTGCATTTACTTTCAGAAGTACCTAAATAATCAAGGGAAAATGCAAGTAAAAATATAATACAATGGAGAAAATCTAGGATTTTTTGCCGCCTTTCTTTTCCACCTTTCTGGGATATAATGGCGTATCTTTTGTTATTGTTCCATTGTCTTTATCTGAATCTGAGGTATCTGAGGTGTGTTGTCTTTTGTCTTTTATTTCCTGCATTATCTGGTATCCCAGTATCCTTTGTCAGTTGGACTGTGGTAGTAAGGTCTCTTGTTTTTGCGTCACCTGAACAGTGGTGGCAACATCCTCTTCTTCTTCTGTCTCCTGTTCTGATTTTTCTGAAGAGAACTGCCAACCCTATAATGCTTCCCTGACATTTTCTTTTTACAATTATATCTTTTTTCTTTGGGACATGTATTTTATAAATAATCTGTGTTCCTACAAATTCTATATCTGAATGCAAAACAACAAAATATTTGTATATATGATAAAATGAATAAAAAATAAAAATAAATATTTTAATGTTCATTACATTAAAAATAGTGTTCATAACATGCTATTACCAACTAATAACATTGATATTTTGCCTCAGTAACACGCTTGCGAAGGATTTCATATTTATGATTCTATCAATTTATTTTTATTCTTGTATGGAGAATAATTATTGATGGTAATAAATTCTGTAACTTTTACCATTAAATAGGTTGTAAAAGTCCCCTCACAAAGGACAATAAAGACAATAGGTTGTAAAAGTCCCCTCACAAAGGACAATAAAGACAATACAATGGCAATACTTCACGCATAAGCCCGCTATTAACAACTAATATCATTGATCTTTTGCCTCGGTAACACGCTTGCGAAGGATTTCATTTTTATGATTCTATCAATTTATTTTTATTCTTGTATGGAGAATATTTATCAATGGTGATAAATTCTGTAATGTTTACTATTAGATAGGTTGTAAAAGTCCCCTCACACAATACAACCTATCTAAAAGTCCCCTCACACAATACAATGGCAATACTTAACACTGCTATTACCAACTAATATCATCAATATTTTCGGTAACACGCTTGTGAAGGGTTTCATTTTTATGGTTCTATCAATTTTTATTCTCGTATGGAGTACGAATAATTATTAATATCATCGAGCCATTATAATCTTAACAATTATTAATAACATGAGCCATTCTTATCCTTGTAAAATGTCACTTTTCTGGGTAGGTTGGCTGTTCCCTTTTGATAAAAAAATTTACTTGTTAATATAGAGATGTGTGGTTTGATGGAAAGTATTTCTGGATGAAATTCAAGAGGCTGTAGTTCAAATCTCATTGAGTACGTAACTTGCTGTGATCTTGACTCAAAGAGTAGGCTCTCCCTTTCCAGGGGCTCTTGCTGAAGATCATAAAAATTATCCCGAGTCTCCCTAAATTATTCTAAAAAATTACCAATTCACCAAAAAAAAAAAAACATCAGCAAAATACACAAAACAAAAGAAAACAGAACATTTCTGTAGAAATAATAATACTATCACGTGGACAACATAGTTAATTGCCCTTGCTGAAGTTCCTACGCGAAGAGGAATTATGTAGAAATAAAACTTAATAATGGACTAATATATATTATACTAATCTAATAGATATTTAACTTTATATTAGAAATCACATCATAGGCACCACCAAAATTACAATCCTTAACATCAATTAAATGCTATATAAATTCACTCAACGTAACATTATGTTATTTAGATAAATGAGATCGCCAAATCTAATAGATATTTAACTTTATATTAGAAATCACATCATAGGCACCACCAAAATTACAATCCTTAACATCAATTAAATGCTATATAAATTCACTCAACGTAACATTATGTTATTTAGATAAATGAGATCGCCAAAGAGTTCAGAGAAGAGTAGTAAACTTATGTAAATAGTCAAAATAAATTAGGTGAGATCCCCAAAGGGTGAAGAGAAGATTATATAAACTTTATATAAATAGTCAAAATAAATTGGGTGGTATCATTAAGAACTTCCAACTTTAAAAAGCTTGGATATAAAAAGTCAAAATACAAAGAGCCTCATGTTCGCTTTTCTTGTTATTCGATAAATGAGATCCCAAAGAGGAACTGACATAAATAGTCAAAATAGATGGATAAATGAGATCCCAAAGAGGAACTGATATAAATAGTCAAAATAAATGAAATGAGGTGGTATGATTAAGAATTTCGAACTTTTAAAGTTTGGATATAAATGGTCAGAACACAAAGAGCGTTATGTTCATTTTTTTAATAAATTTTCACGAAATGAGATATGGATTTGGATAGGCTATATGTCTATTGTTGAATATTTATACTTGTTTTAACCCATTGGTAAAGAGGTATATGTGAATATTGTACTTGTTTTAATCGAAGGTAAATGTGAATATTGTGGGTATATATTTATGGTTAAATATTGTACGTGTTTTAATCCAAGTGTGGGCAAATATTTTTAATATAAAAAATAAGAAATATTAAAATAAAAATATTTTTAATCACGATACCTTAACAACACAAAAATATTCCATTCTAAATAATATATTCTTCTTACGTCATTTCACCCCACATCTTTAATAATACTCTGAGATTATGCTTCATGGGTCATTTCACCTGCACATCTTTGGAAATACTTTGATATATAATGTTGACCGTAATTAACTAATTGTTGGGTTGATGAGAATCAGAGCTTAGATTCACCTTCATCAAAGTCTACATATTGTATGTCTGGACAAGTTTGATTTTTTTTGTCGATGCCTTGATAAATCTTTTGAGAGGTCTTGATGTTGGGATAGTTTTTAATTTATATTAGCTCTTGATGTTGGGATAGTTTTTAATTTATTTTTAAATATAAATGACTTTACATTCTGATACGTATGGAATATTTTAAAATATAAAATTATAATGTGACGTTTATCAAAAATTTGCATTTGAAACTAGTTATAAATGAGGTAACCTGAATGGCTTAACATGTTTAAATTTAGGTTGTAGAATAGATGCTGGAGAATAGCCATATTTTAATTAAATTTTATAAATATAATCTTTTAATTAGAAGATAAATGTATATTATATTAATATATTAAAAATTAATTAATATTTTTATTTAATGGTTTTTGGCCGTTGGTGATAGCTTTCTACAATTGGATCTCAGAGGTATGGAAGCTTGTCATTTCTGATGAAATTAATATCTACTCGTCTGTTAAGGGTTTTTTTATAGTAGATTTTGAAAATTCTTAAAGCAGATTTTAGATTCTGGCCCTTGGTTTTGGGAAAACTCGGGTTTATTAATGAAGCCAGGGAACCCATCATTCGATCTCTCAACAACAATCATAACCTCAGCACCAGTGAGTCAGATTGCCAAACCTACCTTTGCATCTCTAGAATCTCTTCTCGCTAAAAGCCATTGGAAATGCAATTGAGAAATTTTATTGCAGGGGTTTAGAAATAGAGGAATATGTCATAACCACCTATGCACGCATCTGTGTAGAAATGGACTTCAGCGCCGGATTCCCAGCTGAAATAATCCTAACAAGCAAAGACTATGTATGGAACCAGAAACTCGACTATGAAAGTGTCATTTTCAGATGTCGATCTTGCTTTGAAACAAGCCATCTAGCCAAAAATTGCCAAAAGTCTCCCAGAAAAATTCTGCTAGAAATAATCACCATAGATCTACATGGTGGGAAGGAGCACAAAAGGAACATTACACTGTCACCAAGGAAGAATACTCTCCAGAAAACTCTGAATCGCAAGAAATCAAGCAAGATAGAAACAACCCTCAAGACAAGCAGGGGGAAAGCCCCGCCCAACAACAAAAAAACGAATTTGATAGGCCTTTGATTTTAAATCAATTTTATTTTATAAATATCATTTTTGAAAATTGCAGCTATTTATGTTATTGAAATTTTATTTATATAAAATCTACTATAATTGATAAAAAATGGTTATGTTTCAAAAAAATAAACTGATTAGTGTATGAAATAAGACAAGGGTTTTTGGGAAGAAGAATAATAAATTCCAAAAAAAGAGGGTGTTTAAAGGCATTTTTTATAATGTTGAAGCACAAACAAGTATAGCTTACTATATGAAAATATCACATTTGCATAATCATAAGATCAATTATATATAACTCAAATCCTAACTATTAAACTAGCTCTCATAAAATAATGAAGACATATTTAAATATGGCTACCTTAAGCATGGGTAGATCTCTATCTTTTCTACATTAAGCTAAAGTTTAGAGGAGCAAATGTTGCAAGAAACAATAATGCCTCCTAAGACCCCAAAGGATTTCATGCTAAAAATCTACAATGTAATATTTTTTAGCGTGATCTTTATATCCCTAATATTGAAATAGATGAAGCTGAATTAATAGAATTTATGGGCAATTAAGTAAGGTTCACCCTACGAGATTTCTTAGGAAGAATCCTCCCAATATAGTGATTCATGCTTATATTTGGGTTAGCTAGGATTGCTATGGTTGGCACTATGTTGATCCGAGAAAATTTAACTTACTTGCAAATTAACTTTTCAGATTGCCAATATGTTTTCTCTTGATGTAAATTGCTCACTTCTCCGTAGATCTTTACACTACAAGGAAAAGACTCTCTAGCGGATGTTTTTGAGGAAACCCTTATAAAAATAATTCAGATATTCGTTTGTAGCAGAGGTCACCGAAGGAGGTTGGCGGGTGGAGGTTTCTGCGGATGTTTTTTTTTGCGGTGCGTTTCTCATCATACAATGCACCGGTGCATTGTATGCAAAACACACCGGTGTGTAGTATCAATTGGCACACCAAGACACTGTGTTCTCTGTACAAACCCTCTTGGTTTGTCCAAATACTCTAGCGCATCGGTGCTTTATGTACAAACTGGCTCGATGCATCTTCATAATCTAGCGCACCATAACGATGTGCGGTGCGCCATTAATAAAACCACCGGGTGCGTCTCAAAATCGAGCGCACTTAAAAAGGGTTAATTAAAAAAAAAAATCGGCTATAAAAACTTCATTTTTACTTGTTCAATGTTTTAGACCTCTCAAGCACTGATGTGAGTTTGTCTTCTGTGAGGTGTCCTACCATCAGTGTTCCCATTGTCTGCATTACTGTCGTCCATTGCACATTGTGTGGAGTTCGAATTTTCGAAAACGTCGGACAAATTTGTTTTTTTCAATTCCAAAGCAAATGCCAAAGATGCTTCCTCAACGGTAAATGCACAGGGAATCTACTTGTTTCTTAATAACTAAACCTTTTAACGGATTAAAATTTGATATTAATTTAAAATTAATCGTTTATATATATATATATAGATCTCTGCGTGGTGCATTCGAGTCGTTCGGCTCACATTGTTTGTGGTGTTGCCTGTAAATTTACAAACTGAAATACGAATGGTGTTAATGAAAACTACACCGGGTTTCGGTGCGGTAGCGAGAAAATATGCACTGATAAAATTTAAAAACTAACACGGCAGTGCGGTCTTGTAAATGGTCGCACCGTTGACTATGTATTATTATTGGGAGGGCAGTGCGTTGACCAAACTAATTGCCCCGGAGCAGATAGTTATGTCAACGCATCGCCCTCCCGACAACATTACATAGTTAATGGTGCGACCGTTTACATGACCGCACCATTGACCATATACTATTATTGTGCGGTGCGTTGACCAAATTATCTGCCCTAGGGCGGCTAGTTTGTTCAACGCACGACACAAAAATATTTCTTGGTTGGGTGGTGCGTGAACATTTTTTATGCGCACCAGAGGCGATGCGTGATAAATAAGTACGCATTGATAACGGTGCGTTACTATTTTTTGGGCGCACCGAGTGTTTTTTTTTTCTTCAATAAAAATGATATATATATATATATATATATATATATATATATATATCTATATATATATATTTCTAATTTAATAAAAAAATGTATTTAATATGTGAATCATTCATCAATGTCCACGTAGAGGACAAAGGGAACAACAAGAACATATGAAGGATTGTTATAACGTGATTCAACAGTCAGAGGCATGAGAGAGGGAGAGAATTTTGTACCCTTACTCTATTATGGCAACCACACAGTTTCTCCTAAGGGTGGTAGGCCTCCTCAAGTTCTACGAGGAGGATACATCCATGAAGGGGGCGGTAAGGTTAAAAAGAGAAAAGCGATACATAGGTGGGATGCCTGCGACGGAGAAGCACCCGGGTCCGTCCTGGCCGGTGGTACGAGGTAAGGGAGGACATTTGTTTATTAACGGCCTATGCAGGAGAGGGCAGGATTTTCCCCAGTTCCCAGATGTCCCCGTCGGTTATGCAACATGGAGTCAATTGTCGTACTCCTAGAGATATATTATGGACGATATAATTTCTTCTGCAGATTTTCAGGTGTTCGGTGGTTAGTGATGCATTGCTTCATTTGGTTCGGAGGAGGTGAGGTGCCTCTCACTACCACTGACGACCATTGCACGCTAAACTAGTGACGGACAACGAATTAGTTCCCGCTTTTATTTTATGTTGATTTTTTATTACAAACACCGAGACTTTTGAGATGGTCTGTGATTTTTTTGTGGAATTTTTGTACAACATCAGATAGATGTCATTCTCAGGCACGTGGGAGGTTGACCTTCCCTTTTGGTTCAGAGTTATTTTGCTTATTTTTTGAGAGGTTTTTGGAGACAAGGCCTACTTTTGTTTGGCAGTCTCGTAGGCCGATGTTGCATGTACGGATGTAGATGTGGGGCCAGATGATGCCCAAGAGGGGCCTGTTCGACTATTCGGCCAGGATATCTATTGATGCGCTGAAGTTTCTAGCTAGTATTGATGATCACTCGTTTAGTATGGTGCCATATCCATACGCCGATTTGGATTGGCGAAGGTGTACCAACATCCTCTTCACACAGGATGAGCCACTGGATGCGTGAATTTTACAAAGATCTTGGTTTGGGTTCAAAAACTTATCTTCAAACTTTGGATAGCATTTCTTGGAAGCAAATTGATTTTACAAAGAATTGTTTTGGATTTACAAAATTTTTTTGGAAGACATTTCTTGGAGGTGGCTTGATTTTGGCAAAAATTGTTTTAAGCTTAAAAAAATTTCTTGGACGTACATTCAAAAGACATTTCTTGGAGGTATGTACATGTTTTGAGTTGAAGTAAATCTTTTGAGCTTCGTTTCATTTTTATAAGACATTTTTCTCTCGAATTTTTGTTGAAATAAATCTTTTGAGCTTTTTTCCATTTTTATAAGACATTTTTCTCACGAATTTTTTAAAGTAGGTGTTTTAGATTGGAGTATGTATTTTTTGCAAAAAATTTACACTGAATTTTTTTAAATTAAATCTTTTGTGATATTTTTTGTAATTGAGTTATTGTCTAATTTTTTGAAGGATTTTTTTTGAACTTCATACCCTATTATCATGGGAAATCGAAAGACTTGTGCAACAAAATATGATCGGAAAAGAGACCCCGAAGAACGTAGAGAAGAGACGAGAGAATCTCGGAAAAGAAAGTTAGAATCCCTCTCAAATATTGAAGAGGAAAATCAACCTCAAGTAGAAATTGAAGCAGGTATGTAAATCTAAATATTATGATCTATTGATATATTTAAAATTTTCCTAATGTAAAATGTGAAGCTTAATTTTTATTTGATGAACTAGTTTGAAAAATATTTTGTTTAATGTAAACAGACAGAGATATTCCTCAAAATATTGAAGAAGAAAATCAACCTCAAGCGGAAATTGAAGCAGGTATGTAAATGTAAATATTATGATCTATTGATATATTTTTAAAGTTATCCCAATGTAAAATGTGAAGCTTAATTTTTATTTGATGAACTAATTTGAAAAATATTTTGTTTAATGTAAACAAACAGAGATATTCCTCTAAATATTGAGGAAGAAAATCAACCTCAAGCAGAAATTGAAGCAGGTATGTAAATGTAAATGTTATGATCTATTGATATATTTAAAAATTTCCTAATGTAAAATGTGAAGCTTAAATTTTATTTGATGAACTAATTTGAAAAATATTTGAAATTTTAGATATATTTATTAATTTAGTTATTTATTGAATATGTACTATTTTTTCGAATATGTGTAGATGAAATCACTATCGATAATGATATGTTAGAAAATGTTGACACTCACACATATGGAGATAAAAAACCTGACCATATTATACAATATCGTGTTAACTGCATTTTTGAAAAGTATTTCTTAAATGAGCGGGTGACAGTTCAAGCTCAAATGTTGAAAGGTCTCATATCATTAAATAAATTAAAAGAAGCTAAGACACTATTGGGTATTCGAAAATCAACCAAAGATAAAAAAATGAAGGAAGAGGTGATAAAATATATGAGTAGTGCTATAAAGTCAATTAAGAGATCTAGAGAGAAAGATGTTTCAATTGTACGTAGAGGAATACAGATGGCAATGGTTTCTTCAAGTACTCAAGAGAATCGTTTGGTAACATCTATGGCACGAGCACTGGGAACCTCGCGAAAAACTTTGCACAGACATCAGAAATTTCGGTTGCAAATAGATGTAAATGATGAACTCACTTGTTGGAGAGCTATTTGTAGGCAACCATACGAGCAGACATGGAGAAAATGTTAAAAAATTAATATATGAATATTGGAAGAACAATTCGCGTGTTTCACCATTTAACGAGGCATGTGATGCGAAGAAGAATAGTACGAAATCAATACGAAGAACATGAAAAACATCTCTTGGAAACCACTCGGATAGAGTTATTCAACAAGTTCAAAGAAGATAATCGTCGAATTCATGTTTCACGCGATTACTTTTGTTCAACAAAAACCATGGTATGTAAAACCTATCACCGTACGCGACACTTGTTGTTGCCATTATCATGTGGAATTTGAGTTATATTATGACACATTCCTTGATTTCGGTAGAACATTATGGAAGGATTCACCTCCTCCTTCCACTATCCGTGATTTCATATCTCAAGTTATATGTGAAAGAGAAAGCGATGAACTATTTTACAAAAAGAAATGTGTTGGTGGTAAAAAATGCGATCATTGTGGACATTTGACTAAATTTCAAAACAAATATCGTATTGATATAAATAATCATTCATTTTCCAACATGAAAGTGAAATGGAAGAGATATGAATATATCGATACATCGATTCAAGGTGCAAATAGTGTTAAAAGAATTGAATTAATAGAAAACAAAAATTTTCTGATAGACTTTTTGAGAAAGTTTGAGGCAAAAATTTACAAATATACCAAGCATTCCCATAGAGCTCGATGGCAAGACTTTCAATTCAAAAAATCTCGTGAAGTTTTTCCACCACGGACCATTTTGTCAGTGATTGATTTTGCAGAAAATTACACATTTGTTCCACAAAAAGAAATTCAGAGTGAATACTATCATTCTGACCAAGTCTCCATGCTCGTCCATATTCTATATAGACATGCTGAACAAAATGTTGATCATATAGAAAACACGAGTGAAAATCGACATATCATTAAAGAATATCACTTTTATATTAGTGACGATCGTACACATGATACATGTTTTGTACAACATTGTTTTGGAAAAATTTATGATTCATTGAAAAATCGTGGAATAACATTTAATGAACATTGGATATGGTCAGATGGATGTGTAGGCCAATTCAAATATGCACGATCATTCTTTTGGTTATGTTGTCTTCATAAGAAAACACATTAACAATACAATTGGAATTTCTTTGAAACTGGCCATGGAAAATGAGAACATGATGGTGTAGGAGCATGCATAAAACGAGTACTTCGAAGATATCAAATGAACTACTCTGCAAGCCGACTTGTGAACGCTGAAGAAGTTCAATGGTGCATCGCTACTCTAAGCCATGAGAGAAATCCATCAAGAGAAGTGCAAAGGTACATTCAATTTAATTTATATTGGAAATCTAATTTTAAACATTGTACATTTATCGTGCAATGATTATCTTTGATTGTATTTTGATATCATATTTATAAATTCTTCTTCTAATTTTCCATATAAAGTTTTTTTTGGCATATTGGAATCGAAGACGTAGATAGATCAATTGAAAATGACGTTGAAACAATAAAAGAGACTCGAAAATTGCATTCAATTCAAATAAAGTCGTCCAGAAATGTGTTTGCATTGGATAAAAGAAAATATTCTTGTTTTTGTGATGTTTGCATAGATAACACAAAATCCAATGACGTTTGTGAAAACAAAATGTATGTGAAATTTTGGAAACATACGAGGAGCTAAATACAAATGGAAAAATGTCTGTTGCAATGTTTGAAGAAATGCAATCAGAGGAAACTACAATATCATCCGATGGTGATCGAGTTTCTGATCTTGTTAGAGAAGGTAACATTTGAATTACTTTCTAATGATTTAAATATCTATAAATAAATTTAAATATGCATAATTTTGTTAAATTTATTTTATTGTGCAGGAGATGTTTTTGATGTAATTTCACCTATTGACAACGATGAAAATGTGAAGTATTATTTGATGTGTTTCACTGAACGAAAAATGAAATTATTACAAAACTATAATGATCACAGATTTCAATATGACAGAGGGTCTATTATACTGAAAGGTTATTTTTTCAGACAAACTCATCAAAGAGGAGACTTTGTTTACTTTGAAGACTATGAACCTAATTCCATAAGTTGTTAATATAGTCACTTGGTGTGTGCAGCACGCATAAAGTTGATAGAAGTTCAATCAAAGAAAAAAATCAAAAATTAAGAGATAGAAAATGTCAAAATTCGATCATGAACAGATTATTGAGGATGAAATTCCATTAGAATTTTTTTGAGTGAATTGTCCAACAATTTATTATCTTTGGATTAAATATGTTTTAGAACTTCCAGTGCTCAACTAAAAATTGAGCAAATTAGTTTGGGTACAAGCACGTGCTCTAGTATCAACTGAAAGTAGTTTTTCTATACATGTGCATTGACGAAAAATGTTATATATATATATATATATATATATATATATATATATATATATATGTTCTATAATGAAATTAATTGTTCTAGTTTTACTATGTGCATTGATGAAAAATTATTTACGTACTCAATATATATGTTATAGAATGCAATTAAATGGAACTAGTTTTTCTATGTGCATTGATGAAAAACTAGTTGGATTTTCTGGTAAAAAGTATGGACACAATGTAAATAAATCATCTACAGTATATTTTTATACGAAAATTCCTTTCAGTCAAGAGACTCGGAGCACTTCTCTAACTTTTGGTGGGATTTGACCCACATCTCTAATCCTGATTTAAAATCTAGTACAAAATATGTCTGTCCAATGGTCGGATATGTTCAATGTGCATTGATGAAAAAATGTTACTTGTCTTGGATAGATATGTTCTAGAATGCACAATTAATTGTTCCAAGTAGTTTTTCTATGTGCATTGATGAAAAACTAGTTGGATGTTTTGGTAAAAAGTTTCAACAATGTAAATAAATCGACAAGGCTACCTATTTGAGTGCATTAAAGACATTGACCCAAATTCAACAAACATATATGTGTACTAGACTTATATTTCCAATCAAAAGTAAAGGGATAATTTGTACATATATCTACTTCTTTAAACTCTTTTCTCAATTGAAACCATCAAAACTTATAAATAATTTAAACTCTATACCAAATGTGCCAAATGTAGATTGAAACCATCCAAAACTTCAAAATTTTAAAAACTTTTGATAATATATCGTGCAACATTAAAACATTAAACATCACATGTGAAATGTAGATTGAAACTGTTCAGAACTTGAGTTTAAAAAACTTTAAATTATATATAGATCGTTACTTCACATGCCATGCCAATTATAGTTCAACTAGATCCAATAGAAATGTTTAACATTATATACCACATGTGCAAATGTAGATTGAAGCCATCCAAAACTTTAAGTTTTAAACCTTTTGATTATATATTGTGCAACATTAAAACATTAAACATTTAAATTTCATTAAATATCACATGCAAAATGTAGATTGAAACCATCCAAAACTTGAGTTTTAAAAACTTCACATGCCATGCCAATTATAATTCAACTATCCAACAAAAACATTTAACATTGTCATAAAACCTTCCAAAAATTAAATAAAACAAATTATATAATAACAATGTAATAAAATATGTCCAAAAATTGTAAATCTCACAAGTATCAAACTATATCAGGTTTAACAAATTTTAAAACCATCTAAATTTTGAAATCAAATCTACTATCAATAATGTCCATAAAATGGAGACGGATCTAGCGTCTTCCCTACTAGGGTCTCAGTTCGCGCCCTATCCTGTGAATGGGAAACCTACATACATAATGCACATGTACTTGAACATTAAAATTTGATGTTTTAAAAATGAATGAAAATATATATATCTAGAACTTCATGTAAAAAACAAAATATAACAAAAAAATCATGCAATACCTCATAAGGTTCCCTCTTCATTTGATGAACAGGTTCTCCCATAGGAACATCTGCAGTGGTAAACTATACAATATACATGTATATATATATATATATATATATATATATATTAAAAACTTTCAAATGAAAATGCACGTTTACATATATAAACTTATTTTCAATAATATTAAAAAAAGGAACTAAAGACAACTTATTCAAATGTTGTGGATGTTCCTATCTCCGTCGCTAGAGTCCGCGGATTAAAAAAATCTTCTATAGGAACCTAAATTCAAAAAAGTTTAAATAACTCAAAATATAGATCTCTCTCTATATATATATCTCAATTTTTAATGGAACTTTTTGAGGTAGAATATATATATATATATATATATATATATATATAACTTTTAAACATAAATTTTAAAATTGTGAAAAATTGTCCATATTTGTGGCTCATCTCCCAAGGAAGTGGAAGGTACATCTCCCAAGGAAGAAGAAGGTACCGCCATCCCAAAAACATCAGACGAAATCGGTACCTGTTAAAACATTTAGCAAATTATATATATACATACATGTACATGTGTGGTAACAATTATTTATTTTAGAGTCACTTAAAAACACTAACATTTTCCAACATATCATGATGGTCAGACCCATCTGCATCGTTTGAACCAGAGGTCCCAAACGTGATATTAAAATTTTCGTCACGCATCATGCCTGAGAACTGCAAATGGTGTTTTAACATATAATCATACATTTTTGTTAGATTAATGTACACATACAAATAAATGTATATATGTACATACACATGTATTTACTACAAATTGTACACATGTATATGTAAAAATAATTTCAAACCCTAAGGTCACTAACACATACCGTTCCGGTGCCCTCTTCCTCATGAAAAATTAGGTCTTGCAAACCATTGCAATAATTTATTGCATATGTTCGAAGATCTTCAACATTCATGTTGTAAATCTCCTCATCTGTGCAATAAACAAAATTGGCACGTGCATTTTCATGTGCTCTTTGTTGATTTAAACAAATATCGACTCCACTCAATCCGCTATGAACATTGTCGATCATAACATCCCTTGCTTCTTGACTTATTTGAGAAGTCGCATTAATCTCTGATCGCATAGTTTCGACTCAAAATGGTCGACTCACTCATAGCAGCTCAGGGTGAGGCAAATCCACATCTCGCTTAGCGCTCTCATGGTCATATAATCGACCTTTCCCCGAGACAAAAAATTCTAAAGGAAGGTCATTATAGTTGGGTTTCATACCCAAAAAAAATTCTGCATAAAACATTTGTGCAAAATAAATAGGAACCTCATAGTTCCATGGAAGCCTTCGAAAGGCCGCAAGATGCCGATCATACAAATAACGAGCTTTGTCTGGGTGCTTGAAATACTTCACCTTCAACATTTTTCTTTTCGGCCCTTCCTGATAATTAAACATTGACTTGGCCACTTCTCTTGTAACTTTTTGTTTTATGTCCTCCCATTTATCGGGACCCATCACTGTTTCTTTTATCTTTTTCATCATTTCTACAAATGAATCAGTCGTTGGCCCAAGATTTCCATACACATTTACCATTTCACCCAATGAATGTGTAACTATTTCAAGGCTTTGTTGACTCTCAGCAAGTAGAGACAAAGCCATGAGATCTCTTTGCAATTTTGCATGAAGGCTTTCACACCTTTGTAAGGTGCATTCCGCCATGTTGGTTTCCCATGGTATATCAGTAATCTCGGCTGGATAAGTTGTGCTGGGTTGACAGCCTTCTTCTTGAATGTAGCGGGCTGCCCTGCATCTATTTTGACCACTAGCTCGAACATTTTCGGCCTCTGCATCAATATATATATAATTTCTTATATTAGAAAAAACACATGTAAAAAAAGTTGTACAAATTTAATGAAAAAATACTGAAATTGATGGCAACCTTGATGTTGTTGGTTAACATCTTCTCCAACATGACCCTGTTGAGAACCAGACCCAGAATGACGCTGCTGAGAACCGGCGACGGTTAGTTGGTCTTCGGGGAATAAATATCACCCCCCTTCCCGCAACTGTTACCACTCATACCTCGACCGATGAACCACGGCCACGCTCCATGGATGGAGTAGAAACCCTTCTCCTCTTACCTCCTAAATTAAAATATGAAACTTATTAACAACTAATTTAACTCACAAAGTTAATAAAAAATCAATTCAATATGTACACACATGTATGGAGATTTAATATTATATTTATATACCATGAACATCCCCTGATTCCTGATCGCCCATATGGGATTCTGTTGATCTTTGTCGT
Source organism: Pinus albicaulis (assembly GCA_034641835.2). NCBI lineage: Eukaryota > Viridiplantae > Streptophyta > Pinopsida > Pinales > Pinaceae > Pinus > Pinus albicaulis. Next base: position 269,242,929 of record CM076580.1, on the reverse strand, counting down.
TCATCCTCCATGATATATATCTATTGGTCGACATTTACACAAAATAGATTTCAAAAAATCAATTTGTAATTTAGTGTACACAAATTATGTAGAACACAACTTTCAAAGCAATAATTGATCATGTGTGAAACTAAATTTAATAAAAAAAGATATTATAAAAATGATAAGTTCACCAAATTACGCTTTACATGGTGGGAGCACACTTGGTATAAAATTTACTACTTATACACTTTAGTTTGTGGGAGAAATGACACATGTACATAGTTTACCTTAAAGTTGTTGTGTTTTACGGATATTAAAATGAAGAACTTCTATTTAGATCCATTCCAGAGATTGACTGTAGGGGCATTACTAGATATGTCACCTTTCATAAAAGATGAGATCCAGAGGCTACCTGGCCCTTTACAAACTCTACCTATAGAACTTGTAGAAGTAAACACTAGAGGCATTAACAATATCAAAGAACGTTTTCATGCTCAGACATGGGAATGTGTCTCTTTCCCTACGCAAAAAAATAGTTCAAGGTAGTTAATCTTCATAGACATGTCATCAAGCAGGTCAATGTGATCATCCCCAACTTACTTTTCATGAAATTAGGCTTGGAATCCTCTACAACTTGGTGGATGGAGTTGAATGGAAACTAGGTCAAGCCCTTTACAAAATACATGCTAGTGAATAACACTTACTAGGTTATGCCAACAAATAAAGTGGGAGAAATGTTTTCTCCTCGAGGTTGTCCAATTGGGTGTGTAATACCAAATTCACCCATTTCCTCACAGGTTTCTCTCTTAGGTTACAAATGTCTTCCACCTTATTCTAGTTATATATTTTTCAATTTCCCGTGGATTCCTTGAATTTTTTCTCCTACCATCTCCCTCTCTCACTCCCCAAATTATTGTCATCAAACATGCCCCATTGAGGATCTGGAGCAATGTTTGCACCATACTTCGAGAACTGTCATTGCTGCTAATTGAAATTGGAGTCATGTATACTAGATTGCTTGCTTAGGTGGCTCTTACTTGGAAAATATCCTGATATGAGTTTGACATGATGGTCATATGAAGTTGGAAGCTACTTGGTGTAATTTTCCTTAAATCTTAAAAAAAACAGAGCAAAAATTTGTCATTTTCGATCATTTTTTATTAGCTTCTGCATACAGCAGATGTTATCACAATTGCAACACAATCATGTTCCATGACCATGAATTATGAATGATGAAATTTAATTCAATGTCTCTTAGAGTTGCAAGGTGGAATTGATAGAACTATTTGATTTCTTTACCTTAAATGGATATCTCCTTTCATCTATACCTTTCTCTACCATATTATTTCCAAGTGAAATGGGAATTTTCACATTTTGAATGCCATTACCATGTAATTTGGTAGCCTGCTAGCTAGACCTATCACAAGTAAGGTTGTCATACCAAACTATTTATCTTGCTCAACTCAGTGACCATGACTCTCTTCTCACACTGCTTACCATATAAGATCTTCAATTGTACATGTCACGCAAAGCTGGGGGTTCTAGGTCTACACCTATTAGGTAAAGTTACATTTTTTATGTCATTGTGGTCCTTAAATTTGGAGGTGTTCCACTGAAAAAGTAGGCATTAAATATGGATGAAAAGGATTTGTTTTAACTTTGATAAAATTTCCTCGTGGAATTACTGAATTTCTCAACGACATCATGCTAGATTTGCTTAGAGAAGAAGGTTTTGGAGAAATTGAATTCTTTCGACTTATTTTTGGCATTGAAGTTGGAGATAGTAGTTTTGATGACTCCATTGATGACCTTGTTGAGGAATTTGATGCACACAATATTGACTTTGAAGATGGTTTAGAAGATGTTGAAGAAGTTGTAGATTTTGGTGTTGTCATTGAATTTTTCTTTGTTGTTGGACTTGATCAAGAAATTTAATTTAACTTTACGAACAGATTGAAGACCTTGAAGAGGTTTTAGATTTTGTTGTTCTCACTAAAGATTTTTGTCTAGTTTTGTTTCTTAAACCATCATTTCCATAGGACATTTTTGGTGAATAGATTCTTGACCTTGATGAGAGGATATGATACCTTGAAGAGGCTACATCTTTTGGTGACGTCACTAATTGTTTCTCTATTATCATGTTTGTTAAACATCTCACTTAGGGCGAGGCAACTCCACATATATTGTACAGTTTATGGGACAAAAAACAATATGTAGAAATATTCACTTGGTTTTTATAATTGGATAGAAGAATGACTTAAAATGACCTTGTATGTCTTCTCATTTTAGAGCTCAAATTTTTAGGAAGGATTTAAGTATCCACCTTTCAAGAATCACTAGAAGAGGTTGATAAAGAATATAGGAAGACAAAAAACTAACCAGTGGTGTACTAAATGGATTTCTTGGGAGGTAGATTGGCATATAGACTTTAGATAGCTAGAAATTTTCCAAATAAGTGAATGTATTTGAAAACCAAACCTCTAGTTTATTTTGGTTTAGACAAGGTCTAGAATTTGAAAAGTGAATTCCATCTTTCTTCCTCTTACATGTCCAATGATCGAAATCTGGATTGAGGGAAAAAAAATTCCTAAATAAAAATTTTGCATTTTATTTGTACACATGATTTTTTAAAAGCTAATTAACTCATAAATTTCTCACAAAACATGTTTAAAGCTTGACACAAACCCCTTCCCAATTGGCTAACTTTAGATGATCCTAAACACATTTTTATTTAACTAATGAGGGAGATAGCCCAATAAAAATAGTTTGTCCATATTCAAATCAAGTTGGTATCAAAGTACAATTTAGCTCATTTTAGTCAAGGTTAGTTAGAAGAATTAGCTATTGGTTTCTGTCTTCAATTTCCTCTCAAAATGAATGTGTACGTGCTTTTGAGAGACACACTAGAGGAATAAGGTCCAAATTTTTGATGAAAATGTGCTATTAAAGTAAAGGGTTAAAGGCAAACATGTACAAGGCATAGTTGAGTACAAGGCATAGTTGAGCCAAATGTTGTTGAGGAAGGGCCTAATTATTTGGGTCTTGGTTATGGAAAACATGATGGAGAATGCTCCAAAGCCAAGGAGGCACATGAAGCTATTCCAAGAAGGAATTTTATTTCGTGTTCATTACCTCAAGCTTGTGAAGTTTGTGTTCATGATGACTGGAAAGGTTTGACACCCACTTTGCAAGAAGATGTTAATAAACATGCAGCTAATGAGAATGTAAAAGAAGAGGATGTTGAAAGCTCTATCTAGTCATTGAATTCATTGCTAGTATTCAGAGGAGAGCCACTACCTCATCAAATTCACCTCCTCTAGAAGACGACAATGGTGAATGTTCAAGGTATAAATTTGCCTTTAATCAAATTGCTTTTGATTATGATAAACATGGTAAATATTCACATAAGATATATAAAAGAACTTGCACATGTTCCTTTTGTGGTTTGAATAATCATAATGTTTATAGATGTTGGAAGAAGATATCCATGCACATTGAAACTTTCTAAATAATGAGGCAAAAAGTCAAAGGCCCATTGGATGAGGAAAATGATGTTGAAAATAAGATGCAATTGTTTATTACTCATTGCCATAAGAAAGGTCACCTTGTGGACAAGTGTTGGACTTTGTATCCAACAAGTTATCCACAACATTTGAAGAAGGTGGAAAGAGATAACGACAAGAATGGAAAAGAGGATTCCATAATCGATGAGGGTCAAGATGATTCACATGATGAAGTGCAACTAAAAGATGTGCCATTGAAATGGTTTGCTAACAGATGGTTAGATTTCTTATCCAATTAAGGCCTTGCATGTATTTTGATGTTTCATGAATTTATTTGCAAATTCAAAGTATGGTGCATGTTGCATGAAGCAAGATGTTGAAAGTAGAGTTATGTTGACACACTTAAATGCAACAAATATGGAAATTTGTACATGAGCTCTATTATTTGACTTGAGAGTCAGTTGTTTGAAGAGGAATGTTTTGTCGACTTGTGTTTGGTTGATGGTTTTGTACACCAATATGTAAGAGTGCATGGAGATATTCACATGATGTGAATTTTTTTTCTTTGAAGGAGAAAAATGATATGTCAGTGAGCTATGTTTCTTGCATGATGTGTTTTCAGTTTGATGGTTTTGTTTGTGACAAGACGTCACAAGATTTTGGGAAGGTCCACTCTTGAGCGAGAGCCTCATGATTACAAACTAATCATGAGAATCAAATGGGAGTGCATCCTTATTTTGAAAACAAATAGGATTCTGAGCTACCTAGGACTCAAACCGTTATTTTTAAATTTGAAATATCATGGTGTGTTGTTTCAATGCCTGAATCCACAACCCTAACATAAATTATTTTATTCCTTTTTTGTAGGATTTAGTTGGTTATATTAAAATTCAGTTGAATTTAAAATTCTTGGCTTAGTGGCATGAACCAAACATATTGTACATATTAAATGAGGAATTTCGCTCTCCCAATCATTTCTAAATCACCCATATCACTAAGAAAACATGTTTTAAAAGAACATACTTTGGTATGGGAAAGACCTTAGGTTTCAAATATTATAAGAAGGTTTTTGATATGGTTGAGAGAATGTGGAAAATAGAATCCATAAACAAATTATTTTTCAAAACGTATTACTTTCAAAGTATCAACAAGGAATGTACAAGGGTGTTAAATGAATTAACGCTATTTATTTAAATTCCATGATGTATATCTTACTCATAATTTTAACAAATTATTAAATAATGATCTAGATTGGATAATTATATTATTTGTCATATATTTTGATGCTTATAGAGTGAAAAAACTGTAAGAATTAACTTGTAGGGTCATTTTAATGGTGGGTGGAGAATTGGGGTCTAAAACCTTTTGGAATTATTTTGAGTCATTAAATGACATTTCTAGGGGTCAAACAATTATCCCTTGTGCCGAAATCTTGACCATTATTCTACACTTAAAGACATATCCAATGGTGCAAGAAAAACATCAAACGAAGTTCATTCAAAATTTATGCCTTTAGTAAGTTGACCTATCATGTTGACCACCATGGTACGAGGTAATGACATTTTAGCCCCATTACTCATGCATGGCAAGATAGCTACATGTGGAATTTTAAGAAGACTTTAAAAGGTCTACAATCACAAACCTCGTTAATGGTTGACAGAGTCAAATCTTACACCTAGTTGGCTATCACGCTATGTTAAATACTTGGCCACTAAGAAGAATAAGAGTTCCATTTTGTGTTATTGTATTTTGTTCCATAGTTTAAAATACAACTAGGAGTGTGAAGTTAGAGAGAAAAATGTACGAAGTTAAGTTTTTATAGCAACCTTACACGCTAAAAGTCTTGGCTAACTCTAGAGAGATTACCTCTTTCTTTGTACTCACATATTTTCCATACCAGAAAAGAGAGAGTAGAGCATGTTTACAATTTAGTGTTGTTTTTCTCCCATAAGGATTTCCTAGGGAAAAAGGAGTCTAGAGCATCATTACTTTTTAGGGTTGCTTGTCTCCCATATAAGGATTTCCTAGGAAAATAATTGTGTTGGTTGTCTAGAGATATGTATGTGTGTGTTTCATTATGTTCTCTATTTCTTACATTGTGTTTCATTATGTTTTATATTTCTTACATTTCTGCCCTCCTATTTTTCTTTCCAATCAAGGTTTATAAAATAACATGAGAAGCAACATGAGACTTGGAACAATCATTTTCATTATCTATATGGAAGGCAAGAAGGATTATATCCTCTTAAGCTTAAGCTTATGTAGTTTGTCAATTTTTATCATATATCTTTTGGTAAGGGTAAATGTTTTTTATCTATAGTACAAGTCATGAGTTCCCCAATTTTACCTTATGTAAAGCATGATTCTAGGATTACTACAATTTGTACTTGGTTTTTTATTGTGATGATGCCCTGTCTCAATCACTTGGCCATCTCTCGATGGGTAGTTAAATCTTTATAACAATACTTCAAGTAAAATTTATCTATTTGTATTATGTGAAATTATGTAAAAAATGGTATACTATTTTCCATTAAATTGGGTTGAGTTTATCATATATTTCAATGAAAGTTGATTAAATATGTTTTCTTTAAAAGGATCTAACAATTTTGTTAATGTATGAATTTGCAATTTTGTGTGGCTCTCTATCAACCTTCACTTCCTCATTTCTAGAAAAATCTACTTGCTCATTCGTATACCCACTTTCTATTCAAATGCATGAGTTTTGAACTCTCGGTAACTATGTTTTTCCATGCAGGAAAATTATGTCACATTTTATACTAACTCTAAATATTATTTTGAAGTTTGGATTACTGTTATTCTTTTATATAATTTAACATTAGATATAAGTTTAAATTGAAAGCTACTTAGATGAAATATAGCTTAGATATGGCATTTGTAAATTATTATCTATTTATTGAACTAAAGGACATAATTATTACACATGTTTAATTTACATTCAAATGCTTCTTTGATTTATCTCCTATAGCTTAATGTAATGCTAGATATATAATTTAAGTTGAAGGCCCATGAGATAAATATGACTAATATGTGACATTTGTATTGAATCATCTATTTGTTGTGTTATATGAACATAATTGGCACGCATATCTAATTTGCATTACTAATATGTCATGCTTCTTTAATTTATCTTTTATAAATGATCAGAGCATCCCTTTTTAATCTATCCCTTTTGACTTCGGATATGTGGGCAATACTCATCTGAATATTTTTCTATCATAAAGCAGTGAGTAAAATTGTATTCCATTTGTGTCAATGTTAAGGTTAAGCACATGGATTAAAGTTTTATATAAGATACATTGCCACAATGTACATTTATATCTAAAGAGTCCAAAACCTCATTCAAGACCATATGTTTTGTTGATGTAGTTTGATTGGTTATATTGCATTGCTTTTGCAGTTGTTGCTGTGGGCCTCACCATCTAGTGATTTTAGGTAAAAAAATATTTACATGGAATTTTGAAGTATCCTAGAATGTTTATTATTTATCACTACTAGCCTTGGTAATTTAGTTGTTTGTTTTGATGCTGCTTGGTTACCCATATTTAATAGTTGTTCATGTTTAATTCATTGTTAAGGCTTTTTATTGGCCTATCAGGATGTATTTTTCTCAAATCCATAATGGCTAAAAGAATGAAATTTATCTATGAAAAAGAGAGGTCATATGGAAAACAAATTGTTTGCAAGTGTTCTTTTGAACCCATAGAACTTGCAACCCCAATATGGATACAATACTAAGTAATACATAGCCTCCTCATCTAACTTAGCCAGGGATTCGCAATACTATATTTGAGTTGGCTAGCTCCATTTCAAGATATTATAATGTTAGATTATTATTTCTATAGATTTTGATTATGGTAGTAAAATGTTACAAAAAATCGGAAACTAAAAATAATATTATTCTAGATATATGTAAAAAGGACATGGTAGAGAAAATCAAACAATATTAAACTTTTCATAAATAGTTTAGATATAAATACATTTTCTAATTTTGATTGTAAATTCTAAGGCTTAAAGAAATAATTTTTCTAATAATTTTTTTTTAATTAATAAATAAAAAAGAAGCATTTTCAATCAAAATCACATCCAACATATAATAAAAATAATAAAACAATTTAAAACTTCATACACTATGACATTACTATGGCAAAGAGCATAAAAATATACAAGCAAAAAATCATTTTATATAATAATGGAGAGCTTCAAATATACAAGAAAAAAAATCTTCCAGCCTTCTTGTATCCCAGAGAAAGAGTTGCTCAAACAATCATATTTTAAACAATTTTAAAACTTGGAGAAAATCATCTGTTTTTGAATTTCAATTATATAAAAAATTAGTCAAATATTTCAAATCTGTTTTTTGGCTAGTTGCAGAGTGTAGGTGCAGTTCTAGCTAGAGAGATACTCCAAGAAGAGGTTTCAAGACAAAACAGGTTTCCAACATTCCAGTCAAGAAGGGAAGCAAATATTTCCAACAAAAGAGGCAAGAACAAGTTCCCTAGTGGTAGTGCTATGCAACCCAGTTAGTCAGTGCATGTTGCAGGCAAGAGTGTGAGTAGCTGGTAGTCTCCAAAGAGAGTTTCTAGAGGTAGAAAGAGTTTCCCAAAAGCAGTACTACACATTTTATTAGGTAGGACTGCATCTAGCATGGAGAAAATAATCTGTTTTTGAATTTCAATTATATAAAAAATTAGTCAAATATTTCAAATCTGTTTTTTGGCTAGTTGCAGAGTGTAGGTGCAGTTCTAGCTAGAGAGAGACTCCAAGAAAGGGTTTCAAGACAGTGGGTTTCCAACATTCCAGTGAAGAAGGGAGGCAAATATTTCCAACAAAAGAGGCAAGAACAAGTTCCCTATTGGTAGTGCTATGCAACCTAGTTAGTCAGTGCATGTTGCAAGCAAGAGTTCGAGTAGCTGGGAGTCTCCAAAGAGAGTTTCTAGAGGTAGAAAGAGTTTCCCAAAAGCAGTACTACACATTTTATTAGGTAGGACTGCATCTAGCATGGAGAAAATCATCTGTTTTTGAATTTCAATTATATAAAAAATTAGTCAAATATTTTAAATTTTTTTTTTGGCTAGTTGCAGAGTGTAGGTGCAGTTGTAAGATAGAGCAGGTTTCCAACATTCCAGTCAAGAAGGGAAGAAAATATTTCCTATAGATGTTTCACCCTTATTACCGTGGTGCTTCTTAACCTCCTGCTATGGGTGCTGCTAATGATCCTGCTGGTGGTTCTTAGTAAAAGTTAAAACTCAGAACTGTGACGCTGTAATGTCTAGCGTTTAAATTTTAAAATTTTAATACAAAATAGTGACAAATTCAATGTAATTAACATATAAGATGATGTTGCACTTTAAATTACAATTTTTTTTAAACAAATCTCATGTAAAATTGTAAATTTGATTTTTCCATGTCAAAATTGAAAATAAGGTCGGTTCCAAAGAAAAGCATGCACAATGTCACATAGATTTAGTGGCTAATGAGAAACCCAACACGCACAATGTCACACAGATTTAGCGGCTAACGAGAAACCCGCACAACGAACTTATAAACTGTCATATCAGAATTTTGAAATTTTCAGAAATCTTAAAAGTTAAAAGGGATACAAATTGTTGTAAGTCCCAATTGAGCTCATTTCCCTTCCACAAGCTCCCATAGAAAAAATTCGCAACTACATACTTGGAATCATCAGTGGTAGAGTTTAAAAATTTAAACTTTAATGCAATAATGGAGAGGGATACCAGATAACTTGATAACTGACAACCCATTCAATAAAAAATTAGAAATACAGAGTGAGGAGCAGTTTCAAACGATCGATGCAGAGTGAGCAGATTGATTAGAATTTCAGAGTTCACAGCAATAGAACAAGAAAAATTTTAAAATTAAAATTCGATGGAGTGCAGCTACACACATGATTATATTAAAATAGCTTGCTCGAAGCTTTATCTAACTTCCAAGCCTTTAAAAAAATTTCAGAAACTGAGAAATGAGAAATCGATTCAACTTGCAATTGTCGAATAATCATAAAAAGTTAAATTTAAAACTAAAAGAAGCGATGTAAATATAAATTTATAAGACCTATCACAATATCTTTCATACACAATTTTGAATTATATTTAAAAAAATTTGACATTCGACATTCTAAAAAAATTGAAAGAGCCGAGAATTTTCGTAACATACACGAGAAGTTCTAACTGCGCAGAGAGTATTCTTGAGTAACATACCAATTGGGCGAGTGCGGACAACGACCGTGGCTACGACCCCGAGAAGCCATTTGTTAAGTCCCTATATTAATAGTGTAGTCCTTATTATGTTAGTGTAGCCCCACTTATTGTTATTGTTGTACCCTTGTAACCCCCATTTTGTTATTATTGTGCCCTTAAATTATTATTGTTAGGTGTTGGATTACATTGTGCCCAAGTTACATTATTATTGCATGGTTCTATTTAGGAGAAAGGAGGTTTTGTGAATTGTATCATCCAAGAATTGTTCATTTATGTAATGTATTGGAGGTTGACCCCTCGAAGTGGCTTATTTCTAAGGCGTTGATATCTCTTTTCTTCTATTTTTGAAGCTCGTTACACAACATTTGGTATCAGAGCTTTGGATTCTAGGGTTTCGCTGCTCCAAACAGGTCATCGTGGCATTTTCGCTATAAATTTTTTTCTGCGAAGTTTCAGAAGCTGAAAACTTTAAGGTGCGAAGCCGAAATCCCGAGGAAGATATTCTAAAAATTTCAGAGCTTGGTTCACAATATTTTAGAAGATATCATCTGTGGAAGTTAGGTCTTTTTTCAGGCTCCTAAACAGGTCATCGTGGAATTTTCGCTATAACTTTTTTTGTACGAAGGTCCAGAATCTGAAATTCGTATGGTGCAAATCCGAAATCCTGAGAAAATTCGTCAAAAAATTTCAGATATTGGTTCGCAATATGTTTGGGGATATGATCTGTGGAAGGTAGTGCTTTTTCAGGCTTTTTAATTTCATCTCAAAGAGGTGATCGTGGGAAAAGTTCAATAACTCTCTCTCTGGGCATCGGATTGGAGTGCCGTAAAATTTGATCGCAAGTACATAGACTGTAGTTTCTTGGATATCAATTTCAGATACAAAATATGAAACAGTGACACGTGGCAAGTCGTACAAGTTCGCTCTACTGAACCTGTCCATAATTAGGTCATTGTGGGAGATTGGACACAACTTTGTCTTGGAGAATCCAAATCAGGTCAGACCTGTGGCATTCAAAAGAGAATTCAGAGGGCTATTTCATTGCTGAATTTCAGATATTGAAGAGTCGCAATCACAGAGATAATCCAATTCCAATATCGAGCTCCTCAAAAGCAAGTAAAAGGTGTGTATTATTTTTCCTAAATTGCATAAATCTTGTTTGAAAAATCAGTTTGAAGTGATTTCAAGGGCCTATTGAGCATATATTTCAGTATTATGTTCTGAAATGCCTCCTAAAAAGAATTCAACACCCATTAAGCCCTCAGAAATCTATACTATGATGCATGAAGTGGAAGAATTGCAGTATGAGATATCAAAATTACGGTACCAAGTGCAACAAATTTCGATCTTACGAAGAGCAACTGAAGATGACATAGATGGTTTAAAAGAAGAAATGGAGGCTAAGTTGGATGGTTTGAAGGATAAAATAATAGCTAATATGGATGATAAATTAGTGGAAGATGACATCGAGCATCAACAACAAGTTCTCCAACTCTCAAAGGATAACCTAACTTTGGTGCAGAATCTAATGAAACAACAGAAATATCAACATCACATCGAAAGAAGTTCTGAAGCAGTCACAAAAACAAGAACTCGACAAGTACGATCAATTTCAGAGTATCTCGGCAAGTGGAAGAACTTTCCTGTAGAATATTCCACATGGGAGGATGAGAATTTTATACAGAAGCATCAAGAAATAATCAAGCATTGAGGACAACACTTGTTTGAAGGAGAGGGGCATGTAAAGTCCCTATATTAATAGTGTAGTCCCTTATTATGTTAGTGTAGCCCCACTTATTGTTATTGTTGTACCCTTTTAACCCCCATTTTGTTATTATTGTGCCCTTAAATTATTATTGTTAGGTCGGCTAGGATTACATTGTGGCCCACTAGGATTACATTATGGCCCCATGGACTCCTATATAGAAAGGAGGTTTTGTAAATTGTATCATCCAAGAATTGTGCATTTATGTAATGTATTGGAGGTTGCCCCCTCGAAGTGGCTTATTTCTAAGGCGTTGATATCTCTTTTCTTCTATTTTTGAAGCTCGTTACACAAAAGCAGCAGCAGCGCCAACAGAGCGAAAACAGACAACGCGCGAACAACAAAAACTGTAAACCATTAACCTTCGCGAGCGATTTATTTATAGAAAATAGTTCGGCCGAACTATTTTAAAAGTAAAATTTCAGCCGAAATTTCGTTTCCAGTTTTCAAATCTCCGGCAAAAATTTTGTTTGCTCGTGCTGTCAGTGTGTCGTTAATTCAAACGGAATCACGAGTTCGGCCAAACTTTATAAAAAAGTTCGGTCGAACTATTACAAAGTTTGGCCGAGCTATTGTTGAAAAAAAATTTCGGCCCCCGGTTCTCACAAAAGTGTAACCCAGCTTCACGTTTCCGCCCATTAGTGTTTTCTTTTAATTAATATAGTTTTATTTTATCGTCTTAATTAATTAATTATAATAAAATGTATTTTAACACGTTCTTTAACTTGTTTTATTAAATTGTTTAATGAAATTGTCTAATTATTGTTGTGTACTATATATTTTGTAGATATTGGCACATTCGTTGGGGACATGATTCCACCTCCACCGGATGATCTGGCTGTAGATGTTGACTAGGAGATGGCGGAGGCGGCAGATTAGGGTGACATATCTGATCCTCGAATGCAGTTACCCGCGAGGGTGTGGCATAGGGTAGACACCTGAGTCAGGATGGAGTTGGGCAACCAATTGTGTCGACACTTGGTTGATGAGGGAGTCTACCCTGCTACGATCATAGAGATCCAAGCTGATCGTAAGATCACAGAGCTCTGGATAGACATGCCCTGCGATATGATGACCCTTATGCATCATATCGTTGGAGCTTCCAGAGTATTGGCGGCTAGGAGGGATAGGCGTCGTAGAGATATACGACAGAGTAGCTCATCTGTTGATCATGATCACGAGGGGAGTGATCATCATTCTAGTACTCCACCTCCTCCTCCACCTCGCGTTGAGATCATGAGCAGGAAACATCGAGTCTTGATCAACAAGCATCTTCTGAGCAGTCTGCACCATCTCAGTAGACATGACCATCAACTAAGCAGACAGGTCCATTAGAGCAGTCAAGTCCATCTGATCAGGTCCCATCATCCACTGAGCAGGTTGCACCATCAACGACTCATCAGCAGGTAGTTCCTGAGCAAACCACACCATCTAATTAGCAGACACCTCTGGAGCAGGCACGTCATCCATCTAAGCACGAGGCTGCACCATCGACTGAGCATGCCTCAAATAGTACTAGTATTGATGTAGTACCACCATATATTTGACATTTATATGCAGTTATATTACAATTGTATATTTTTGACATTATATATATATATATATATATATACGAAGCATGTATTTTATGTTCATGTTGATATACTTAATTTACATGTTGGTGTTCATCATGATGTGTATATTGTTAGGTCATGTTAGATATGTTCATTTAATGTGCTTGCAGATAGATGTGTATGTGATAGCAGTTATTTGACATGAGACGTAAATTTGATGTTTGTGTTGTGATGATGTTATATAATGCTTGTGTTTTGTTAGATGCTCATTATCATGATGATTAGATGATGTTAACAAATTTGAATGTGTATTTTATAATATGATGTTTGTACGATGGTTATCATGATTGTGATGTTTATCTTTGATATTAAAGCATGATATTTATTAAATATTAAGTCGTGATTATAATTGTAATTTTAGTTGTAATTGTATGTAAAATTATAAAATTGTAATTGAAATTTTAATTTTAATTGTATGTATAATTGTAATTGTAATTGTATGTAAAATATTTGTAAAATTGTAATTGTAGTTGTATGTAATTGTATTGTGAAATTGTAAAATTGTAATTGTAATTGTATGTATTGTCATGATTTAATTTTATTAAAATTGTAATTGTAATTATATGCATCGTGATTGTAATTCTATGTAAAATTGTAATTGTAATTGTATTGTGAGATGATTGTAATTGTAATTGTAATTGTATGTAAAATATTTGTAAAATTGTAATTGTATTGTGAAATTGTAAAATTGTAATTGTAATTGTATGTATTGTTATGATTCAATTTAATTAAAATTTGTAAAATTGTAAATTAATTGTCAATTTTGAACCATAACTACCGTAAATAAAATGTATACCGTAAATATTATTAAATTACCATAATTGTAAATTTGTAAATTTGCATGAATATAAATAATTGTAAAATAAAAAATATAGAATAATATGAATTTTTGTAACATAATAAATTTTAGAAATAATGCAAATAAATTCATGTTTACAATTATCATTATTTTATTATGATCTTACATACCAAAAATAACAGTATACATTAATATAAATTTTTAAATTTTGAAGATATCATTCACACACATTTAAAGCAATCAAGTAGTTGTATTATTTTAAGAATTGACATAAAAAAAAAGAACTTGATACAGTACATTGTTTTCAAGATCAATATAATTGAAAATTACCAAGTGAAATGATTTTAAAATTAACACAATGCAAACCAATTAATTCAAAATATATATTATAATGTTTCGAAAAAAAAAGTCTTAGTTCTAAGGTTAAGTCCTCTTCTTTATAAAAAACCATATTAAATAGTATAAATGATGAAATAACACATGTATCATATCACTCTTTGTTCTCATGATCACCCTCAATATCTTCCAGCTTGCCTGTCATAATAACACTATTGTTCTCAAAAATATGTTTTGATCTAGGGTCATGTCTCAATATGAACCGCCAATCCCTATCCAATACATCTGGGTAAAGAAACACTTGTTTGCAGTGTTTGGGGAAAACATAAGGCTCCTTAGCTTCATCCCACATCTTTCTAAAGTTGATACATATCATCTTTCATTTTACATGTAATGTTCACTTATGTGCAGAGTATGGGTATGCCTCTCTCAACAAATATGTCACAATGTAAATGTATTGTAACAGAATAATATCTCATAGTTGTTCTTGATCCTGACTTGTCATGAGGTAAAACACTTCAGTCATCAGTTGTCATTTCTGACTTTGTGTCTTAGGGGAAATCTGTTACAGGCTATTTTGTCACATTTGGTCAATAGGCCTTCAAACATGATCATTCACATCTTCGAACACTTTTTCATCATCCCTACACAAAGACCTAAGCACGACTCTCTCAAACCCTAAATTTTTGCCAATACTGCTTCATTTAAGTGATTTTTAGGCCCAATGCACCTTGGCCCTTTAGAGACCAACGTTCACCAATAGGTTGGCCCTCTCTTGACTTGCGTTGATCACCAGCAGGTTGGCCCTTGTTAGGGTTGCACTGATGATCCGTGTGGCTCCAAAAATAGAAGTGGTTTTGAAATAGCTCAAAAATTAAAGTCATCAGATTGAAGTGAAACTAGGATCATATCGTAGTGCTCCCATCGTGATTCTGAGTTTGTATGCTCAAGTTATAGCAGGTCAAAGTTATGGTCAAACTAGGCCAAGTGGCACTCACTAATGAGGCAAAAATTTGGCAGAGTCTTGACTCACAGAATTTGACCACCAGAACAGGAGAATTTGACACCTCTTTAATTTTGCTGGTGACCCTTTAAATTTGGCAAATTTGTTTTAACCAATGTTGTATATATACAAATAAATAAAATAATTAAAAATTGGGTGGTGGGCAACCACCCCCAACAACTATATATATATGGGCCGAGGCCCAACTCACCCCAGACCCTGCCTACGACCCATGACCATTATAACCAAGCCATGTAGTACATGGGGCCAACGGGGCTTGAACCCACGCTGCCTGCACACACAGCATCCCCAAAACTCAACACATGCCAACATTCAAATATCCCGCTGAAAAATGTTACATTAATGTGCCAACTGAAAAACCATATGCTTAGTTTGGATAGGCAAGGATTTGATCCACCAACCCCATGGTAACCACTTGCCACAATTCACCAATGTGGCAATGGCCCCGTTGTTAAATCCATTCGCCAAACTCCTATATAAACCTTACACTTTCCCATTCAACTAGTGGCAGAGGGCAGAGAGGCAGAACCAGGAGTGGCCAAAGGGGTTGGAACCCTGAACAAGGAATATGTGATGATGATGAAAAGATTCCTTTGGGGGTCCAGAAATGCCAGTGTCTGAACGAGACAAGTTTATAGTCATTTTTTCACTATTTCTTGTCAGGAATCCAAATGTGTAGTCTGTTTCTCCAACTGGGGTCTCCATTTTCAGGCCATCACCAGAAGTGGAGGTATAAGGTGTCATTTTTGTAAATTTGCTTGTAATTTATTTCTGCTACCAATTTAATGAAAGAGACCTTCCCACATTGAGCAGGGCTCGAAGACGTAGCCCACACTGGGTGAAATTCGTAATCAAATCGTCTTGTGTCTTTGATATCATGTTTTCTTATGATTTACACTTATTTTCATTTGTTTAAGTTACTTGGTTATACACTCTTTTATATGCAATTTTGTATGCATCCATGAAGTAAACGTTATGGATTAAGTTTGGTATTGGAGCACGTCTTCTTTATGCGAGTTGCATGAGTCGCACAAAGCGGGGCATGCACCACGAAGAAGAAACATGGCAGACGAGGATGCACGGGTGGAAGAAGAGAAAAAATATCACAAGATCTTCTTCATCATGGTAGAGAAAGTTGACAAGTTGTTTGCAGAATATGAGAAGAAAGAGTCTAATGACCATGCATCGATCCAACATGGAGGTGGAGGAGAATAACCTCCTTCCTCTCCATCCACCAGTGAAAGTTCTTCTTCTTCCTCTTGTCATCATTCTAACAGGCACCATAAAAATACATCTAAGAAGCCATTTTTTAAGCAAGATGTAAATTTTTATTTGCCCACCTATAATGGAGAATGTGATGCAGAGAAATTAAACAATTGGATTGGGAAGATCGAGGTTTATTGTCAGATTCAGCAGATCGAGGAGGGTGAGGCCAAGATCCAATTAGCATCCCTTCGGCTCAGTGGCAACACTCTCATTTGGTGGGAGAGAAAGTTGCAGAAAGGTAGCAAAAACTTTAGTTATCTTGTTTCTTCTCGGTCCAATTTTTTTCTGCATTAAAAGATCAATTTTATCCTTTGGGTTATCGACAAAAGGCTTTAATGGAATGACAATATTTGAGACAAGGCACTACAAGGAAAAGACCCTCTAGCAGAGGTTAATAAAGGAGGTTTTTAGTGTTATAAAATTGGCTAAAATTGTCCAAAAAACATATGCTACCACATCCGTTTATGGTTAGGGAGGTTTTGACGGAGCTTTTAACGGAAATTCAACACAACTAAAAAAAAATGGGCAGCCGAAGGTTGTTACGGATGTTGTTTTCCTCGGTGCGCTAATCAGGCTTTAATGCACTGGTGCGTACCTGTGGACAGCGCTCCCGGGCGGTCGAAGAAGAATGCACCGGGCCCTTAAGGTATAAAACTGCACCGGGCATAGTGTTGGTGATACAACGCAGGGGGCCATTATAATTGGTCTTGGGATTTGAGCGGTGCCCATAGGTCGTATCAACGCGCCGGTGCGTAGACTTATAGAAACGCACTGGTGCGTACTTTCACACAAATGCACTGAGCTTTATAATTGGTATCGGTATTCGTGCAGTGAAAATATGTCATACAAATACACCGGTGCGTATAGACTCTTAAACGCCTGGTGCGCAATATCACACAAATGCACGGAGATTTATAATTGGTATTGGTATTCGTGCGGTGCTCATAGGTCATCTAAATGCACTGGTGCGTATAGACACAAAAACGCCTCGGTGCATAGTATTACACAAACGCACCAAGATTTATAATTGGTATCTGTGTTCGTGCGGTGCTAATAGGTCGTAAAAAGGCACTAGTGCATAGATAGACATAAACGCATCGGAGAGCCATACCGCACAAACGCCTCGATATTTTTAACCGGTTTTGGTATTTGTGCGGTGCCCATAGGTCGTAAAAACGCACCGAGATGCTTAAGAATACAAGCGCACTGGTGTAAGTATACATGCACTAGTTTTCATTTTGTATTTTTTAGAAACATCAACCTGTGACAGTGCAATCATTGTGATTGTTTTAAATTCATTATTCATCAAAAGTCGACACATCTTATAACAATATTCATGTTAATTAAATTTTTATTAATGCATTTGAATGTGATGTTTGGATTAATTTGTTATATCATATCAACATTATTGTGGTTTTTTGAAATTCATTATTCATCAAAAGTCGACACATATATATCTTATAACAATATTCATATGAATTAAATTTTTATTAGTGCATTTGAGAACGACAATGGGGAACGCAATAGTGACAATAGAGAACGCAATAGAATAAATTAAAACATTTTTTATTATATATATATGAATAAGACATTCTTTGTCATAAAAAATGGGACAGTTATTGGTATCCCTTTATCTTTCAATTGGGACACTATGTCCATTACATTAAAGAAAATGTCTGATTTCACAGACATTTTTCAAAAAATACAACGCCTTGCTTTTATATCCAGACATAGTGATCATCATTCTTCGCTTGAACTGTTGTTACTGTTAGAGCTACTTCCATGACTTGGGTTATTTTCAGAAATATTTTGTTCACGATGTTGATTATTTTCTTCTTCTTCACCTTCCATCTACAAAAATAAAAATAAACTATAATGAGCGTATATACATTGGTGAGAATAATGAAAATTGCAATATTAAATAATATACATCAATGTAAATCGAAAAGAGATGACGTACCAATGCAACAATTGACTCATAAACTATGCACATTATTTCAAAACCATGTAACATGCCATCTTTCAAGATTTTATTTATTGGCGCAGTGCCATATTTTGTTTCCTACACATTATATATCCCATAACAAATCATATATTTAATATAAAAGATTTATTTTTTCTAGTAATTATATATGGAGCTAAGTAAAAAAAGATCGATAGATGCTTACAAATTCCACAATTAAGTTCTGATATGCCAACATATATGCACAACCCATATTTAACCCAATTTCAATCTATTCCTCTTATGGTTCTTCTTTGAATGTTAGCCCCTGTTTGAAGACATTCAATGAAGATTTTTTTAAAACAACTTAAAAAATACAAAAATGAAATCTAGTTAAGTTGTTATAAGGAAGTAACAATTACTCACAAACTTAGATATCAATCATTTTCTTCCTTGTCGTCCTGTTTTATGTGTTGAATGGGTTCCATTTTATTTTATTTTCTGCAAGAAAATACTTGAAAATTAATATTTAATGCTAAATCGTTTATTTATTTTACCTAATGATTGAAAAAATCAATGATTACATATTACATTTGAAGCAAGTGGTTGAGATGGCTCCTCCAGCGATGCAATTTTGTCCATTTCTTTGACCATATCCTTGTACACCTTTTTGGACATTCCTACTAGCATATTTCTGATATCAGCTCGTTCATCTTTTGAGATTTTCATAATCTTCGTGAAAATGTAACATGACAATAAATTATTTAATTTTTATATTGATATATGAAAAATAAGTATAACAAAAGTGATATTTATAAATAATTCTAGACAAACATCTAAAGGAATATTACTTTTTCATTCCTTCTTTTTTGTTGTTGTACGTTTTTTCTATTAAAAGTCTAACATGTCTTATTGACCAATTCTCTGGAAACTCTTCATGTAGTTTACATAAAATTTGGTTCTTAGAATCACTGGATTGGTTTTTGTATTATAAGTGGAAAGAACATCTATACATTCGTTCCACTAGATCCCTCAAACTTTTGTAAAAGATTTTCCCCCTTTCGTTAACCTCCATCACCACTCCAGATGAGCTAAGGACCAATTAAACAGATGTAAAACATTAAACAGATGTGAATTAATAGAATTTTTCACACATGTTATCTAGTAATTTTAATTATATTATTAATGAAAACTAAAAAAAGAAACTCATATTGGATCGATAGTATTTTTTCATTCACCTGATTCATCCTTTTGCAATTTTTCCATCAAGCTTTTACGCTCTCTAGTCCTATATCAGAAATAATCTTATCGAGCTTCGTCATTTTGTGGCTCTGCATGATACACAGTAAACAATACATATTAGTTAAACTTATATATAATTCAAAGAAAAAAAAATTGTAAAAAATTTACAAAGAACTTGCCTTTTTGGTTTTTCTTGATGTGTTATAAGTATTTTTGTTATTTTATCTCTTGTCACTAATTTCTTTATGAATCTCAAACCTGTACCATATCATTCAACAATATATTTATAAATAAATTGTCAACTTTTCAAGTAAAAAAAAAAAAATCTCAAAAAACCAGTGCGCCATTCATGGTTTACACACCGACACCGGTGTGTGTCTCTCTTCCAAATGCACCGCCAAAATAGTATAATAGATCATACGGTGTTCTATGTCAACAAGGAGCACCGGTGTGTTACATGTCAATGAACGCCCCAGTTAACCATGATAAAATAATAAAAATTGTCCAGTGTTAGTTTTTTAGCATAAATCGGTGCCATATTTTTACGTATGGCGCACCAATAATTTTTTTTTTGATTTTTTATCACATTACATTTTGCGGTGCACTTGTAAAATAAAGATCACTGGTGCGCTAAGTTACTCCAGGCGCACTGATTTTTTTTTATTTTTATTTTTATTTTTTTATTTTTTAAATTCATGCTAGGGCCCACATGGATTGGGATCTGACTATGCTAATCGTCCCGTCGGTTGGATATATTAGGTCTATATTTAGCAATACAAACCCTATAAATCCAAATTGAAAAACCCTAATTCTGAAATCACAGAAAGAGGAAGAAGAAATGGGAGAAACAAAAAGAATGTAAGGTTTGTATCTTTTTTTTTTTTTTGGAAATCCCGAAACAGAACTTTCGAGGTGCGTTCTAATGAAATAGTGCACCGGCGGCATATTTTACAAATGGCGCACTGAAAAAAATAATATTTTTCTATTTTTTTATCACAGTACTTGCACGGTGCGCTGGGAGAACAGAGCGCACCAGTGCGTTATTCCGCATAGGGTGCACCGACAACATTTTTTTTAGTTTATGCAAGGGCCGACATGGATTGGGATTAGACTATGCAATTCCTCTCGTTGGTTGGATGTCTTAGGCTTATATTTATAAATACAAACCCTATAAATATAAATTGAAAAGTCCTAATTCTGAAATCACAGAAAGTGGGAGAAGAAAGGGTAGAAACAAAAACAATGTAGAGTTTGTTTCTAAAGTGGGTTTTTTTTGCAAAACATCATGTTTGCAGTGCGCCATAATGTAATAGAGCACCGGTGCCATATGTTACATATGGCGCACTGATAAAAACATATTTTATTTTTTAATTTTTTATCACTGTACTTTTGCAGTGCGTTATGTTATGCAGAACGCACCAATGAAAAAAAAGTCTGTATTTTTTTAAGATTGACGCAAGCGCCGACATGGATTGGGATCCGACTATGCAGGTCCTCCTGTTGGTTGGATGTCTTAGGCTTATATTTAGCAATACAAATCCTATAAATATAAATTGAAAAACCCTAATTATGAAATCACAGCAAGTGGGAGAAGAAATGGGCGACGAAATATTTTCGGAAGTCTAATTTCATAAAACATTTCTTTAAATACTAAACACTTTTCATTATTTCACTATTTTTGCAAAAAATTTCACTCCTAAGCCTGAATAATCATGTGTCGTTTTCTCTGGTAAATTACATGTTTAATTTATTGATTTGTTTATATATAATGTAACAATATTCTTTCACATATTAGTTATTTAATTTGTTGCAATAATATTTGTTTTGATCTTCATGATATTCTTTAACGTGCCATGCATATTAATTAATGTATACAAATATAATCTTGCGAGTCTTGTAATAAAAGGGTATTTTGGATGTAAATGTTGTGGACCTTCTCTGAAATCTAGATGGTCCAAGGACCTACGAAAGCCAGTGTATGATTGCTCCAGGATATTCCTACAAGAACAACACCCTTACAAAAGAGCAACATCCGCTTTCAATGGTAAACGAGAGAGAACCCAAAGGCCTCCAATAATGACACCAGCTGAATGGCTTAGAGCATATGAGAGAGAGAAGGAGGAGTTCATAGAAATGTTCGATTCAAATGGGGAGCCTAAGTTCGATGATCCAGATTTCTTCAACACCTATGTTGAGAAATTTCCCATTGGGATGAAAAGGAAATCTATCTTTTATGACCTCTCATATTGGGAGCATCTTAAGATTGCCCACTTATTAGATCCCATGCATATATTTAAAAATGTTTCATCTTCTTTATGGAGGCACATATCATCGAAACAAAGTGACACATTGGCTGTTAGGAAATATCTTATTACTTCAAAAACTAAAAAAAAATATTGGCCAAGAAGATTAGAAAGTACGAGATCAGAGGTAGGTGCTGGTCCCTCTAATTCATGGTTTTTCAAAGAAGGTGATGTCCCATGGATTTAAAAAAAAAAAAGATGATATATCTTTGGCAAAGGAAGTTATAATGGATGTGAGGGTGCCAACTTCATACGGGTCTTCACTATGATGTTGTTTCACCGTGGATGACCATTTTTCGGGGTTGAAATCGCATGACCATTTGAATCTTCTAAGAGTACGTATAATGTCAAAAGCATGATTTTATTATTTTTTATATTAATAAATTTTATCCCATGCGGGGATCATAAAACATAACTAATTTTGTATATTATTGCACGTGTTTATAACTTTGCAGTGTCATTATCCTTTGTTTGTGCATGGGTGTGTGAAACATGAATTCCCTCAAGACCTAGGACGTGCCATATCTAAATTATCTGCATTTGTACGTTGGATCACGTAAAATGGGATTCATGTGGCTAGCATTCCACGGTGGCGTCAAGAGATAGTTAAGATTGTTTGTATGTTTGAGAAGGAGCTGCCGACGAGTTTCATGGACTTACAGGTTCATCTTCTAATCCACCTGGTAGATGAGGTTTAATTAGTTGGGGTTGTTTCTTGTCGTTCGATGTTCTTCTTAGATAGGTACATGAATAAATTGAAAGGTTTTGTTCGACAAAGGGCAAAACTCGAGGGGTCTGTGGCAGAGGGGTACATATCATATGAGTCTTTCTACTATGCCAGTGAGCACATTAAGCAGATCGAAAACAAACCAGGTGCGGTGATTTGGGACGATCAAATGGATGAAGACAAAAGAGAAGGAGAGTTGCTCCAAACGAGTGGAAAAAAGCGCTTGATAAAGAGTAAGCGACTTATAATTTTTCAAAGTTACAAAAAGTAATTAATATTCATGTTGAACTTCGATATAATGTATATTTTGATCTCTAAGTACTATATAATGTTGGTTTGATTTCATCAGCGAATGCAGAAATTGAAGTAATCAATAAATTCATTCTTTACAATTCTAAAGCGACACAACTGTGGGTCGCATTGTACGAACAAAACAGGATGAAATGGGATAGTGACATGAAATAATTTAAATGGTTGAATGGTAGAAGTGTGCCTTATCCCGATCATTTAAAAGAAAATATTCCAAAAATATGCCCCAATAGTTGGGTTGCTAACCAAGTCAGAGAGAAATATGGTGCTACCGGTCGTTACCCGCGTGCTGAAGAGGATGCGCTAAACATAGGGATTGGGTGCAACAACTTGGTAATAATATTTTTATTTTATATGTAAATTTGAAACCTATATTAAGACATCTACATTTCATATTTTAACTACTATTGGATTAATAGGTGCATTTTAACCTCGACAATTTTATAATAGGTGCATTTGTTCCCATCTATGTGGGCATATGGACACAATTTTCACACAGAAAATGTTGATGCTAGAAACATCACACAAGACTGTGGAGTGGAAGTCGAGTTCGATCAATCTAGTCAATCTAGCCACCGTGATCAACAACTAGTATGAGGGACGTTAGGTTACATCGAAAAAATATAAGATATCATTGAAGTGGATTTTTCTTCTTTCCAATGTGTTATTTTTAGGTGCAAGTGGTGGGACACCTTTGATCGGAATAATGTAAAGGAAGATCGTGATAGTAGGCTGATATGTATCAACTCTAGAAAGATGTGGGATGAAGCTAAGGAGCCCTATGTTTTCCTTAAACACTGCAACCAAATGTTTTTTTACCCAGATGTGTTGGATAGGGATTGGTGGTTCGTATTGACACATGACCCTAGATCAAAACATATTTTTTAGAACAATAGTGTTATCATGCCATGCGAGCTAGAAGATAATGAGGGTGATCATGAGAACCGAGAATGATATGGTACATGTGTTATTTCATCAATATTTATACTTTTTAAGATGGGTTTTTCGAAATATTAATATAATATGTATTTTGAATTAATTGGTAATTTGCATTGTGTTAATGTTAAAATCAATAATTCACTTAATAATTTGGTATTATTTTGATCTTTAAAACAATGGCGTATTGTATAAATTAATTCTTTTTTTTTGTATCTATGATCATAATAAAATAATGATAATTCTAAAGTACGGGAATTTATTTGCATTATTTTCTAAACTTTATTATGTTACAATAAATCATATTATTCTAGATTTATTATTTTACAATTATTTAAAATTTACAAATTTAAAAATTTTAATAAATTCATTTCACATTAATACAATTATAATTTTACAAATATTTTACATACAATTAGAATTAGAATTACAGTTACAATTTTACAAGTTCACGTACAATTACAATTACAATCACAATTTTAGAAGTTCACATATATACCATTACAATTACAATTTTAGAATTTTAAATACATTTAGAAATACAAATATTACAAATTTACAATATCATGATCATTTGGTATTAAATTAATTAATAAACATCACGTTCATGATAACCATCGTACAAACATCATATTTGACTAAAAAACACATTCAAAATCGCTAACTGCATCATATGATCATGATCATCTAACAAAACACAATTAACATTATATATTAACATTATCAGTACAACACAAAAATCAAATATACATCTCATGTCAAATATAAATATCATGCTATCACATACACATCTATCTGCAAGCTGCACATTAAATGAACATATCTAACATGACCTAACAACATACACATCATGATGATCACTAACATGTAAATTAAGTACAACTGCAACATGAACATAAAATACATGGACCATATATATATATATATATATATAATTGAATAATGTTAAAAATATACAACTGTAATATAAATGTCATGGATCAGTTGGTGGTAGTACAACATCAATATCAGTACTAGTGGCCGATGGTCCAGCCTCATCTCCATGATGACTGCTGGTAGATGCTAATGGAGGCTCATGCAAATCTGGCGCGGCACGAGGCTGTGAACGAAAATGAGATGATGGTACGCTGCGCCTCGCAGACTGTCCATCATGTGCTGCGGCTCGATCGTAACGTGCAACAATCCTCGTCAGTCGCGTAAAAGTTGTCGTAAATCCTATGAAATTCCGCATCAGGCTGTACATTTCACATGGCATGCCTCTCCATATTCGTAATAGCCTATCATCGGCCTCTATGTCTCTGAAATCAGCGGGCCTGATGCCCGCCTCAACAATCAATGCAATGAGTTGGTCGCCCAACTCCATCCTGTATCTAGCATCACTAAGACGTCGACCACACACAGGTGCACCAGCAGGAGTAGGTCTCTGATCTACACCGGCCTCCTAATGATCCTCGGCAATATCTGGCATGCCCACATCCTCATCAGGATCCACACCTGGATTAGGTGGTGGTGGCGGCACCTCCTCGCCATCAAAAGAGCCAATGTATGCAAAATATATACAAGTACACAAC
Source organism: Pinus albicaulis (assembly GCA_034641835.2). NCBI lineage: Eukaryota > Viridiplantae > Streptophyta > Pinopsida > Pinales > Pinaceae > Pinus > Pinus albicaulis. The sequence continues at coordinate 269,217,372 of CM076580.1, read as the reverse complement.
AATAATTAGAGGATTTTATTACACAATTTAATAAAAACAAGTTAAATAACATGTTAGAATAAATTTAAATAAAACAATAATATTACCTCTATCATCTGGTGGCTCATCAGCTGTGAAGAGGATGTTGGCACACCCTCGCCAATCCAACCCTGCATAAGGATAGGGGACCAAAATGAAGGGATGCTCATCAACACTGGCTAGCAACTCCAGTGCATCATCTGATATCCTCACTAGAAAAAGGGTCTCCTCCCTCTTGGGCATCACCTGCCCCCACATGTGCATAAGTGCCTCAATAATCAGCCTATAAGGCTGTCGAAGAAAAGAAGGCCTCGTCTCTGGAAACCTCTCAAAAAATAAGCAAAAAATATCTGAAGCAAAAGGGAAGTTGACCCTCCCTTGTGCATGAGCACGACATCTATCTAATGTTGTAAAGAACTGCCACAAAAAAATGGCAGACCACCTAATAAGTTGTGGCTGCTATAGTAAAGAATCAACATAATATAAAATCTGGTAACTAATGCGTTGCCCATCACTGGTGTTGTGCGAAATGGTCGAAATGATAAGTGAGAGACACTGGACCTCCTCACGACCAAACACACCAATACATAACTGCCCTCCAGCGACTTGAAACTCTACAGGAGATACTAAATTTTCTCCAATGTATCTCTAGGAGTAAACTAACTAACTCCCTGCCACACAGCTAGCTAGAACCTAGGGGAACGAGGGAAAATCCACCCCTTTCCTCGATAGCCTTATAATAAAATATACATTGTCCTCAGTTGGCATGTACCACTGGTTGATACCAACCCGGAAAGCCTGTTGCTGGGCATTACACCTTTGGATAAGATGTCTCAAAAACAAAATATGGGACTTTAGGGAATTAGTCTCCTCATAGAACTTGATGAGGCCTACCTACCTAAGGAGCCCCTGCATCGCTGCTATAATAGGGCGAGGGTACGCATCTCTCTCCCTCTATCTTGCCTCCCATAGGCGAACCATGTTATACTGTTCCGCCTGTTGTTGTTGTTGCCCCTCTTCTCTCCTTTCAAGTCTTTGAATGATTGACATATTAAACACAATTTTTTTATTAAATGACACATGTATTTACAAATATACGTATATATTTATTTTTTGAAAAATAAATAAAACAAGAGTCGGTGCGCCAAACACAGTCATGCACCGGTCCTGGTGCGTCTCCCCACAAAGTGCACGTATACGGTGCACCTCATGATATACATCGCACCAGAAGCGGTGCTCCAGAAAATGTTTTTAGCACACCGTTCACTACGTGCAGTGTCAGGAGGCAGGTGCACTGACTTCACTATCCGCCCGGGGCTTATAACTAAGTCAGCACACCGCCCTCCTGCCACCATACATAGTCGTCGGTGCGGTAATTTAAGAGGTCAGACCGTTGACCTAGGCCAAATACGGTAAGCCATGCGCTGAAAAAAATAGTCGGCCCGGGCCTGTTAACTCAATCAACGCACCGCATCACCTCAATTCAACTAGGTCATCGGTGTGGCCAGGTAGCCGACCGCACCACTCCTTTTAAAGAAATTTAAATAACATGGTGCACCTTTGGTATCCGCCCCGGAATCGGTGCAGATACACTTAGCACTGGTTTACCAGCCCGAATCGTTGTCGAATTGCGGTTCCGGTGCGCTGAAAACATTACCCGCCCTGGGGCAGAGAATTCCGTCAACGCACCGAGTTGCCACGAAACACCATTTTCAACAGTGCGGCCTAGTAACCGACCACACCGCAGTTTTTAAATTTTTTTAAATTAACATGGTGTGTCGCGCGGTACCGCGCCGGAACCGGTGCGGATACCGTCAGCAGTGGGTGCGATGCGGCCTGTAAATTTACAGGTAGCACTGCAAACTGGTGCGAGCCGAATGGCTCGAGTGCATTGCGCAATATATATATATATATATATATATATATATATATATATATATATATATATATATATATATATATATATATATATATATATATATATATATTTTAATGGTTAATTTTAAGGTTTTTCAAATTCTAATCCGCTAAAAGGTTTAATTATAGAAAAACAAGAAAATGCATGTACATTTACCCGTCGAGGAGGCATATTGGCTGTACAATTTGCAAAATAAATGTTGTCTACTGTTTTATAAAATTCAAGCTGGAGATTGGTGGCAATGCACAACAACAGTGAAATGGGAGCACGGATGTCAGTGCGGCTCAAACAAGGATAACTTGCACCAGTGCTTGAGAGCTCTGTAGCACTGAAAAAAGTGAAAAATGCGGTTTTTTGGCCTTATTTTATTTTTTTTTTTTAACCATGTTCCGATGCGCGGGGTTTTTATTGGCGTACCAGTGCGTTTGCACTATGCCGCCCCGGGCGGTTTCTATTTTTGCACGCATTTAGGAGGCACCGAGGCGGCGTAGCGGTAACGCATCGGTGCTCTACAATAATAAGATGCACCGGGCATGCTTTCCGATGAACCAATGATTTGTGCGTTTTTTTGGCCATAATTTTGTTTTTTTTAACACTTTTCCGGTGCGCGGCATTAATCGGGCCCCAGTGCGTTTTCGTCATTCCGCACCAGGCGGTTTCTGTTCCGCACACTTTTTATGAGACATCGGGGCGGCTTAGCAGTAACGCACTGGTGCTCTATAGTAATAAGACGCACCGGGAACGCTGTCCGGTGAACCAATGATTTGTGCGGTTTTTTGGGCGTAATTTTGTTTTTTCTAACCCTTTTCCTATGCGCGGAATTTATGGGACCCCAGTGCGTTTCATTCATTCCGCCTCGGGCGGTTTCTCTTCTGTGTGCTTTTTATGAGACACCGGTGCTGACAAGTTGACACACACCGGTGTTGTTCCTTAATAAAAGGCACCAGGTGGGGGTGTACGAAGCGCACAGTTTCCGATGTGCCAATGTTTTATGCGGTTTTTTTGCCGTAATTTTTTTTATTTAACCATCTATAGGTGCGCATGTTTTATGGACGCCTTAGTGCGTTTTCTTTATTCCACACCGGGTGGTATCTGTTTTCGCGCACATTTTCGGAAGCATCGGTGAAGTAGACATGTAAGGAAATGGTGTTGTACAGGAATATGACGCATCGGGCGAGGGTGTTAGGAGCTCACGATTCCCGGTGTGCCTATGTTTTGTGCAGTTTTCTGGCCGTAAATTTTTATTTATTTAACCCTCTGGCGATGCGCGGATATTTCAGGGCGGCCCAGTGCATTGGCGACCCGGTGCGTTTAAGGGCGACCCGGGCAGTTTCAGTTTTCGCGTGTTTTTTATGAGGCGTTGGTGCGGAAGTTATGTAAAGTACCGATACTCTACAGGATTACAATGCACCGGGTGGGTGTGTATGGAGCACACGGTGTCCGGTGTGCCAATTTTTTAACCGCATCGGTGCTATGTCGTCTTGAACGCACCGGTGCGTTTTTCGGTGATAAGAGCACCAGACAAAATAAATCCGCAAAAAACCTCCGTCCGCCAACCTCCTCTAGAAACCTTCACTAGAAACGAATGTCTGGGGTATTTTTATAAGGGGTTCCTCAAAAACATACGCCAGAGGGTCTTTTCCTTGTAGTGAGGAAATGATCAAAATGTACAAAGCTTCATAGAAGAGTTTAGGAAACAAGCTTTGAATTTGAACATTCCACTTGATTCACCTCGAACTGTAACAAAGTATATCAGTGCTTTACATAGATACATCAAGAATTATTTGTTATTGTTTGAGCCTACTACTATTGATGCAGCCAGTTTGAAGGCCATTCACCTTGAAAGAAGGGGCAAGAATGACAAAGAAGAGAAACCAAAGAAATATTCTTTCAAACGTCATAATGGAAAGTTTAAAGGAAAAGGCAAGGGAAAGAACAAGAACACAACTACAAGCAAGACAGATGGAGGATCAAAGCCATCTTGCACACATTGAAATAAGGAAGGCCATGATGATGAACATTGTTGGAAGTTTCATCGAGAGTTGAAACCAAAGAGATTTGGTGGGAAGAACAAGCAAAAGACAGTGAAAATCGTATAGGAGCACCTTGGATCCGATTCCGGCGACGAGACACAAATCACAACAATGGGCATACAAGATAACCTTTCTCTTCATGCCAATGAAAATTCTGAATTGCATGCAAGTACAATTTCTTCAAATGGGTCCCTTTTTAATGAGCGAAATATGACTGAATTGTTCCACATTAGAGTTGTAATGAATAATACTAAAGTAGAAACCTTGTTTAATATGGGTTCACAAGTAAATTTGATTTCAGAATCCCTGGTTAAGAAATTAGGATTGTAAACCAAGCCTCATCCAAAACCTTACACTCATGGTTGGGTGTGTGATAAAGCCAAATTACATGTAACCAAACAATATAAGGATAGATTTGTGATTGCATCCAAACTAGTACATGAGGTTGATTTTGATGTTGTACTTTTGGATATATGTGGCATGGTAATCGGGAGTCCATATTGTATGACATGAAAGAAAATTTCTTTCGTCATGAAAAAAAGTATTATTTCATGAAAGATGAGGTGGAATACATTGTTAGAGCTCATCATGCCAAAATCAGTGCCAGTCTTGTAAGTGCATGTAAGAGGAAGAGGTTGGTGAATTCCAGCAAAGGGTGCATGCTCATGGTTGTGAGAGAAAAATATGCAAAGACATTTGAAGCTTTCCAAGGTTGTGATCCCACTCATAAGAATGAATTGTATGAAATTGTTTCTAACTATGATGATATTTTTTAGGAACCAAGTGGGTTGCCTCCAAAACGTGAGATCCAACATGAGATTCACTTACAGCAGGATGCTCCTTCACCTAACATTGGTATGTATAGGTTGTCAGCCATTAAGACGGAGGAGATAAAGAAACATGTGCAAGAATTGTTGAACCAAGGGGTCATATGACCAAGTTATTCTCCATGAGGCTCACCTATTGTGTTGGTGCCAAAGAAAGATGGCACATGGAGGATGTGTGTTGACTACAAAGCACTAAAAAAAATAACGGTGAAGAATCGATACCCTCTCCCTCACATTGATGATTTATTAGATCAATTTAAAAATGTTTTCTATTTCACAAAAAAGGACTTGCGTAGTGGTCAACATTAGGTCAGGATTACAGAATAGGATTTATGGAAGTTTGCATTCAAGACAAAACAAGGGTTTTTTGAATGGTTGGTGATGCCATTCAGGCTATGCAATGCTTCGACCGCATTCATGAGGGTGATGAATGATTTTTCAGGCCTTTTCTTGATGATTTTGTACTGGTGTATCTTGATGACATTCTTTTTTACAATAGGACATGGGAAGATCATGTGAGTCATGTTTAAAAGGTGCTTGATGTTTTGAAAAAAGAAAAATTATATGTCAAAATGTCTAAGTGTGAGTTTTGTAAGACCTATTTAGTTTGCTTGGGTCACATTGTTAGAGGTAGACAATAAAAAATAAATCCTTCTAAAATTGATGTGATTGTAAAGTGGCCTAAACCCACAAATGTTACATAGGCTCGTAGCTTTTTGGGAGAAATACAATACTGGAGAAGGTTTATTTCCAACTTCTCAATCATTTCATCCCCCTTACATGCATTGACAAGTGTGAAGCAATCCTTTCAATGGGGAGGAAAGCCACAAAACACCTTTGATACACTACAAGAGAAGATCAGTACCGCACCGGTTTTGGCCTTACTTGACCTCCAACAACCCTTTGAGATCGAGACAAATGCCAGTGTTGATGCAACAAAGGAAAATTGTATGTTACCATTCAGAGACATTCTCCCAAGCTGTTGTGAACTATCCCACCTATGACAAGAGTTGTATGCTGGAGTGTAAAAACTCTGGTAAACTTGAATAAGTATATATTATTATTGATAAAAGATGAGATATGAGATATGATTACAATGGGGAATCACCGAGGCTTTAAATATAGCCTCATGGTGTCCCTTGGTGAAGAGGCATGATCTTTGATCATGCCATTTCACTTAATAAAACCTAAGATAACTATATCTAGCTAATAATTAATAAAATATACATAACATTGCCCCTTTCTTAAAGATGCTTTGTTCTCAAAGCATACGTAACGATGGAGAATGTTGACGAACGCCTGGGTTTCTTGAGCGGTGGGCTCTTGCTTCCCACATTTTAAAAAGATCGTGGAGCATATTCTCGAGTTCAATCTTTTGTTGATCTGGATAGTGAAAATATCTGATATCGACAGGGTTGGATCCTGTCTTGACTTCTATTGGATGTTTGATTTTCCTATCTGGAGGAAATTTTATGGGTAGATCCTGGAATACTTTTTCGTGTGTCCGAACTAGTCCTTGTTCTTCTGATGACTCTTCGTGGCTCCTTTTTGAAGATAACATTTCTAACTGATGACATTGTACTGTAGATGTTGGCGCTCCTATTTGAATCATCTTCGTCATTAGAGAGGAAGATACGACTTGATCTTCTGGGGCTTGGAATCCATACAACCTGTGTTTCTGCCCTTTCCACTTAAAACTTATAAACTGCTTCTGATGGTTGGCAGAATAAGTACCTAAATTTTTTAGCCATTGAATTCCTAAGACCACATCTACTCATCGTAATGGAACGGTGTAGAATGGAGATTCTAAATGAAAGTTTTTTATCTTTAGTTTGACCTTATGGCATTTCCCTAATTTCTCAATCTTCTTACCATCGGTCACCATTACCTTAATATTAGGCATGGGGAAGGTAAATATGTTAAGTATTTTTGCCATGGTTGAATCTAGAAAATTGTGGGTACTGCCAGTGTCGACGAGAACCATTACGTTGTTGTTCTTGATATTTCCTCTTAACCTTAGGGTTTTAGGTTGTGATATGCCTGTCATAGCTGATAATGACACTTTCGGAATAGTTTCCCCATCCACTTCTGGAGAGAACTCTAAGTTGTCTTCTAATCCTTCTATATATGAATCATTATGTTAGCGTCATTAGTTGCTTCACAACTGTATAGATTTTTCGCTTTTCCATTAGCACATCTGTGCTTAGGGTCCCAGTTTTCACCGCAACGCTTGCACTTGCCCTCTCTCATTCTTTGTTTTTCCACACTATTTTTTTCTTCTTCACGAAGATGGAGTGGGACATATTTTGTGTCATCTATATTTTCAGATTGGGGAAATCTTTGTCTCGAATATACTTTTTCTGGTTTTGATAATCTTTCAAAAAAAAATTCAGCATCTTTTGCTTTTTGCCTTGCTACTTCTACGGACGTAATTTCATGTAGTTCGAGCTCTTCTTGTATGTGGATTTTAAGTCCTGAGATGTAAGACTGGATTAGACGAGATTCCGACAATCATGGTACTCGTGTTGCCAAGGTCTCCCATTCTCAAGTGTACTCATCCACATCTCCTTTTTGGCGTAATTTGATAAACGTTGAAAAAAACTTTTCTTCTTTTATGCCTTGAAACCTTTTGAAGAATGCATCCTTAAATTTCCTCCAGCTAATAGCGAGCGTCGTCTTTTTCCACCACATATACCAATTATATGCTTCTCCTTCCATTTTCATGGAAGCATGTTTAATTTTTTCGTCATCACTAGTAATGTCATAAATCTCAAAATATACTTCTGCTTTATTAAGCCATCCAACGCTATTTTTTTCATTACCATCAAATTTGGGTAGCTCAATTTTGGCTCTTCACTGATATGCTACTGGTGGAACAAGAAGGGGATATTGATTAGCAAATGCATTCCAGAGCTGCTTATTTTGAAAATCTGCATTACTATCTTCTTGATGATGTGGGGAATCGGTCTTTTCTTGATGCTCTTCCGAGTTTCCTGAATCTGCGGAATTGTTTTGTTGATTTTGTTCCATGTTAGGAAATATTGGGGATTGTGTTTGACTTAACTTATCTATCTTATCATTTAGCTTATTGAAGAGTTCTGTCATATTGTTCATTGCTTCGCTATGCTCTGTCATCTTTTTCATTGCTTCGTTATGCTTTTCTGTGGCCTCGTGATGATTTAGCCACATTTGTCTTTCTATTCGATTTGTCGTATCATGAATCTTTTTGATGTCGTTGGAGTGCCCTGCAACTGTACCTTCAAGATCGACTAATCTTTTTCCGAATTCTTCGGAATTATTATTGATTTGTTTCTCAAGATCTCCCAATTTCTTCTAGAATTCAGCCATCAACATCGATGAAGACATTGAACGTGTATGAGGTGGGGAATATTTTTCTGCCAGTTTTCCCCTTTTTTTTTTTTAATTAATTAATTAATTAATAATTAATTAATTAATTAAATTAATTTTTTTTGAAATAATAATAATAATTTCTATTATTATATATATATATATATATTTTTAAATAATAATAATAATAATAATAATTATTATTATTTGATTATTTGAAATATATATATATATATATATATATATATATAATATTGTTTTTAAAAGTCACTTTGTTTTGAAAAGGCACGTTGTTTTGAAAAGGGGAAATGGGTTTTTAATACCATGGGCCCAAAAACCACGAGCTTGTAAACCACGAGCAATTACTCTTCCTTTTTAATTTTACTTTTACTCTTCCTTTTTAAGTTTACTTTGTCTTCACATGTACGTATATCTCTCTTTTTACTTTTTCTTTTTTCTTTTAATTTATTTCCCCCTTTATGTTAACTTTCCTTCTCTCTTTTGATTTTATTAATATATATATATATATATTATATATATTTCTTCCTTCTTTTTTAAAAAACAAATGTTGCTACCCACAAGCACTTGGTTTTTAAAAAAATCTGCAATTTTGGAATTTTCTTGTAATTCCTTAATTCTGAGTGATCACACAGATCCCTAAGAGCGATGGCTCTGATACCAATGGAGTGTAAAAACTCTGGTAAACTTGAATAAGTATATATTATTATTGATAAAAGATGAGATATGAGATATGATTACAATGGGGAATCACCGAGGCTTTAAATATAGCCTCATGGTGTCCCTTGGTGAAGAGGCATGATCTTTGATCATGCCCTTTCACTTAATAAAACCTAAGATAACTATATCTAACTAATAATTAATAAAATATACATAACATATGCCTTGGTTCAAAGCGTGAAGGAGTGAAAGCACTATTTGATTGGCGAGGAGACCATCATCCACAAATATCACTAGCCTTTGAAGTACCTCCAGTTGCAAACCAAGCTTCATCATTTCATATGGATGAGGTTCCTCGAATAGTTTCACTTGGTAATAAAAAAAAAAGAAGGGAACCATCAACAAAATGACAAATATGCTTTCTCACCCTCCTATTTTTGAAGTTATCATTTTTAAAAATGCTTCTTTATCTTTTGAAATTTATGTTGAACAATACGTTGATGATGACGATTTTAAGTAGATTTATGAAAAACTGACACATGGATCACACGTGAATAATAATCACTTGCAGGGAAAATTGTTGTACGATGTTGGAAAACTTTGTATTCCCAAAAATGAAAGGATACATGTAATCAGAGAGGCACATAACTCTCTTGTGTTAGGTCATTTTGGTGTAGAAAAAACTTTGTGTCATTTGCAGAGGTTTTGTTATTGGCCTCAAATGAAAAATATTGTGACTCGATATTTAAAGGAATGTGTATTGTGTTCAGTTTGCAAGCCTACTAATAGAAAATTGGGGATCCAGACACCACTTCGTACTCTGAGTCATCCATGGGAAAGTGTGTCAATCGGTTTTGTAGGCAGCTTTCCTTTGTCTAGGATAGGTCATGATTATTTGTATGTCATTGTGGATCGATTTAGCAAAATGTGTGTCTTAATTCCTTGTAAGAAGCAGGTCACTTCAGAGAAAATTGCTCATCTCTTCTTTCAATTTGTATGGGTCCATTTTGGGCTGCCCACATCCATTGTATTTGATCAGGACTCTTTTCTTTGTTGGAGATTTTTCGACGAGTTTGTGGAGAATGATGGACAACAAGCTGAAGAGGAGCATGAAATTTCATCCGCATACCAACGAACAAACAAAGGTTGTGAAACACATAGTGGTACACTTACTCCGAGGCTATTGTGGAATTCATCCCAAGTTGTGGGACAAGAAACTTCCTTATGTACAACATGCATACAACCGAGCAGTGCATTCATCCACTTAGAGCTCACTGTTCAAGACATGCTTTGGATATTTTCCAAAAGATCCCTTAGACATGGTCTTTGGGAGAGATGAAGATTCTAGTAGGCAAGATGACAAGAACAAAGCATGTAAGTTCACTCAACGGATTTAGATGATTCACCAGGCAGTGCAGGAGCAGTTAGAGAAAAGTCAAGCTTGATACAAAGCTCAACGTGACAAGCACTGAGTCGATCACAAATTCCAGGTTGGAGACAGGGTGTGGCTCCACATCAACAAAGAAAGAATGAAAGGGGAAGTAAATAAGTTGAGACCAATCCGATACAACCCATTCATCATATTAGAGAAGATTGGAGACAATGTTTTTCATATTGTTTTTCCATCATACATGCAGATGTACTCAATGGTGAACGTTGAAAACTTGAAGTTTTATGAGCCTCCTTTGATCATAGACACTGAAGAGGTTGGACAGGTTCCTACAACGAATGAATTTTCACCTGAATACTTGAACAAGCTACCAGAGGACATTATTCTTGACAGGTTGACTAGGACTTCACGACTAGGAGACGAGGAGTACCTTTGTATTAGTTTCAAGGGAATGCATCCAAGTAAGACTCGATGGATTGAAAAGGAGAAAGTGGGGGAGAAATTCCCTCACTTTCCAATTGACTGATAAAGCTTTTGGTGGTCTAAAATATATTTAGTGGGGAGGAATGATCCGAGTGGCTCTAGAAATAGTAGTGGCCTTGAAATAGCTCAAAAATCAAAGTCACCAGATTGAAGTGAAACTAATACCAGGTAGTAGTGCTCGTCCTCCTAATTCCAATGATGTGAACAGCACTCAAATTCGAGTTTGTATGCTCAAGTTATAGTCGGTCAAAGTTCTGGTCAAACTAGGCCAAGTGGCAGTCACTAACGAGGCAACAATTTGGTAGAGTCTCGACGCACAGAATCTGGACACCAGAATAGGCGAATTTGTCACCTTTTTAATTTTTCAAGTGACCTTTTGTATATATATATATATAACACATATTTCATGAAATTTGGAAGTTTTCCATTGATCTAGAATTTAGAAAATTTAACTAGATTGAGTTTAAGTATGAGGGGTTTCCGCAGTGCATTATATTAGATATCATTTTTGTGATTCAACTGCGTTAAGTAATGGTTACCGGTTGCAATCCCTGGAAGTGATGATTGACGCTGTGTGATTCATTTCACTAGTTTCAATCCCACTTCTTCACCCCTGTGAGCATCACCTGATGCAATGAGTGCTAAGTGGACTATTAAAAAATTATGAGAAATTAGTTAGTTACGACTACCTCCTAATGGCTTGTGATGAATTCACTACTTAACCCAGCTTGAATCCCAAAAATGATATCTAATATAATGCAATCGTGGAAACCCCTTCTACATTAAAAATAATAAAGAGAGTGAAGGGATTTCACTTGAATGGTTCATGAGGCACAATACTTGCTAAGGTTTTGCAAATGGGGTAGCAAGCTAAGTGGGCTTGATTGTGGGGGAAAACTCTGGCGCTTAAGCGTGGTTTTCGAGCTAAAGGAGTTCTCGGGGATGGGTGACTTCCTAAGTCCCGGGTTAATTGGTGCAAGCCCCGGAAGTGATGATTGACGCTGTGTGATTCATTTCACTAGTTTCAATCCCACTTCTTCACCCCTGTGAGCATCACCTGATGCAATGAGTGCTAAGTGGACTATTAAAAAATTATGAGAAATTAGTTAGTTACGACTACCTCTCATGGAAATGGTCATAGATGAATTAATTACTTAACGCAGTTGAATCCCAAAAATGATATCTAATATAATGCACTGTGGAAACCCCTCATACTTAAAATACAAAGAGTAAAGGGATTTCTACTTGAATGGTTCATGAGGCACAATACTTGCTAAGGTTTTGCAAATGGGGTAGCAAGCTAAGTGTGCTTGATTGTGGGGAAAACTCCACAGTTAAGCGTGCTTGAGCCAGAGAAGTTTTGGGATGGGTGACCTCCCGGGAAGTCCTGGTTACTGGGTGCAAGCCCCGAAAGTGATGATTGATGCTGTGTGATTCATTTCACTAGTTTCAATCCCACTTCTTCACCCCTTTGATCATCACCCGTTGCAATGAGTGCTAAGTGGACTATTCAAAAATTATGAGAAATTAGTCAGTTACGACTACCTCTCATGGAAATGGTCATAGATGAATGAATTACTTAACGCAGTTGAATTCAAAATGTGGAATTATAAAATCACTTAGTTTACTAATTTTAATGTAGATATTCACCATTTTTGGTGAAAAAATTATCATGGTAAACTATATAAAACAAATTTCTATAAACTTGCAAAAGCAAATCTTTCATATCTTAATCTTGGATTCCTTACATTATCTCTTTTAAGATTTTTTATGGTTTGTACTAAAAGCTAAGTTTGTTAAGGTTATCTTATGAAAATAATTTTGTGTATGTTACCATTACTAAACCATTTAATTATAATATGATATATTAAATATCATGTATGTGTTAAGTTATGATTATTACTAAGACAAGGTTGGCACAATTTAAAAGTATATCACCTTTGCAACACTAGTAATATGGTTGAAGATGAAAAACCCTCTTAGATCATCTAGTTTATACTCATATTTGATATAAATTTCAAAATATTTGTGGCGCTACCAACCTTATTGATCTTTTAACTAAAGAAAATTATGATGATCTTGAAACACTTCTTTTAATGATTTTTTAGCATAACAATAAAATTCTAAATAATTTTGAGTAATATCTTTATGGTTTCTTATATACCACATCTGGTCTTAGTGGATGATAATCATCATTATCACCATCATCATTACATACATTTTTTTACTTCGAATTACTTTACAATATATTCATTTTTTCTTTAATTATAGCCGATATTATTTTTCTATTTAGAACGTTTTTTTTATTTTTTTATTTTTAATTTAAAAGGGCACGAAACAGACAAACTTACACATCCCCTCATACTAGGTTGTAGAATGAGCCTGGCCTCTCTCAATTACTAATCATTTTAATTATCAAAATCAATCATGAATTAGAATAGTAACAAAGTAATACAATTTGATTATTTTCAAATACAAGAGGAAAGAGAGAAAATTGACTAAACTATTTATTACAATGTTTAGTTTTTATTCCTGGAGTGTTTAAGGATATTATATTGAAAAGAACATATTGACATTCATCTAAAACTTAGATTCCTCACATTATTTCTATTATCATGAATATTTATATTTATGTATTAAATTTGACTTATGAATAATATATTCTGTAAAAAAATCTTACCTAGTATAAAGTTATTTAACACTATATTAATATTGTGTTTCTTACTATTATTGACCATTTTAAATTGACACTAACTACTTTTCCTATGTTGAGTACAAATTTATTATACTAGTACAATGTTGGCACCACTTCAAAATCTATAAGAGGAAATATTTTATAAGTCTAGTTGTGTTGTTCAATGATTAAAATCATTGTTTTATAAATTAGAATGCAACAAAACAACAAATTTGATTTATATAAATTATAATAAGGAATATTAAGGAAAACTCACATCAAAGAGTATTACAAGTGTCTAAAAATTTTTCATTAAGTGTTTAAATGGTTTATAATAAATAGAATACTAATTAGCTACTCCACTATTGTTTTGATAAACCAAGTTTATAAGATGTTGTTTTTAAGTGCATTATTGTATATGTTACTATTATTAACCCATTTAATTATAGTTTGATATAGTAAATATCATGTATGTGTTAAGTTAAGATCATTACTAGGACAAGGTTGGCCCAATTTAAAAGTCTATCACCTTTGCAACACTAGTAATATGGTATGTTTGAACATGAAAAACCCTCTTAGATCATCCAGCTTATACTCATATTGGATTTAAATTTCAAATATTTGTGGCACTACCAACCTTCTTGAACTTTTAACTAAACAAAATTATGATGATCTTGAAACACTTATTTTAATGCTTTTTGAGCATGACAATAAAATTCTAAAGAATTTTAAGTAATATCTTTATGGCTTCTTATATACCATACTTGGTCTTAGTGGATGATAATCATCATTACATACTATTATAGGAATTTTGAACCATTTTAGAGTTGAGAGGAGAAAATATTTTTTTACGATCAAATTAAATGTTGAATGAGAGTAGTAGTATAATTTATTTATTATTTATTATTTGTACTTTTGTGTTAAAAACTAAGTTAATTGAGACTTAATGAATAATATATTAATATGCAAGATATATATTAAGTATAAAGCTATTTAATGACAAATTATCATAGTAATGTGTCAAATATATACCAGCATAGATCCATCTTAAATACGGATTTAACATGAGCTTAGAGGGGTCAATTTTCTTCACTTGCAAACATTTTTAGAGTGCAAAATACAAAGTGTTATTTTTCATTGTTTAACTTGTATTTTTTAATGCTAAATAGAGTATATATAAGTCCAAACAAAAAATTTAACCATAATTTTTTTTTTTTTTTCTATATATATTTATATATGAAGTTGATAGCGACATAAATTAGTTAACATAGATCTTCAAATAGTTTATTTGAACCTCTGGCTAAAATATTTTTGAAAATTAAAAGATTTAAACATCTTATTCACACATTTTTTTTTTACTTCTAATTACTTTACAACATATTCATTTTTTCTTCAATTATAACCCATATTATTTTTCCATTTAGAACATTTTTTTTTATTTTTTATTTTTATATTTTTATTTTTATTTTTTAATTTAATAGGGCATGAAGCGAACAAACTTACACATCCCCTCATACTAGGTTGTAGAATGAGCCTGGCCTCAACCATGAATTAGAATAGTAACAAAGTAATACATTTTGATTATTTTCATATACAAGAGGAAAGAGATAAAATTGACTAAACTATTTATTACAAATGTTTAGTTTTTATTCCTACAGTGTTTAAGGATATTATATTGAAAAGAACATGTTAAGGATATTATATTGAAAAGAACATATTGACTTTAATCTAAAACTTAGATTCCTTACATTATTTCTATTATCATGAATATTTATATTTATGTATTAAATTTGACTCGTAAATAATTGATTTTGTAAATTCTTTTTTACCTAGTATAAAGTTATTTAGCAATATATTAATATTGTGTTTCTTACTATAATTGACCATTTTAAATTGACACTAACTACTTTTCCTATGTCGAGTACAAATTTATTATACTAGTACAATGTTGGCAACCACTTCAAAATCTATAAGAGGAAATATTTTATGTCTAGTTGTGTTGTTCAATGATCAAAATCATTTTTTATAAATTAGAGTGGCAAAACAAGATATTTGATTTATATCAATTATAATGAGGAATATTAAGGAAAACTCACTTCAAACATTATTACAAGTGTCTAATATTTTTTCAATAATTGTTTAAATGGTTTATATTAAATAGAATACTAATTAGTTACTCCCCTATTGTTTTAATAGACCAAGTTTAGAAGATGTTGTTTTTAAAAGCATTATTGAATTTGATTATGCATATTTGATATGGTGAGAAGTCATGTTGGTCAAACAAAGATTTGAAAACTTAAATATTTTATGGTGCTGTCATGTCATTTATATCACCACATGATTATATTGAAATACTAAATAATATAAAACTTCTCAAAAAATAATATGAAGAGAATATTTGATATACAACAAATATTGAAAAGTGTGTCAAAATGTATATTAATAGATCCTTCAAAAAACAATTACATTCATGAATCATATAAACTGAATCTTAAGATATTCACTCAAGTAGGTCAAGAACAACGTCTCCACCATATTTATTTATCTTGGTCTTCTTGCAATTTTCTTTCTTTGGCATCCATGCCCACACTATGGGATTAATTGGAATAGAGCCAAGTTATGTGTCATCGAGATTTGGTATCCAATATTGCTCTAAAAAAATTCCATTGTATTTCCCTGAAATAGGATTCCACCATTCAACCTTTACATGAAGATTCTCACTTTCATTATCCCTAAAGATATCTGAGATGGATTTTTCCATCCAAATCATCTCTCCTGCATCCTCATTTCCTGATCTTTGAAAATTCCACATCTCGAAACTTAGTATTCCAGATCTTGCTCATTGTTGATTGTGATATTCATGGGTAATTGAGATTTTGAAGAGCCTCATTGATCTCTTTTAACAAAGAATTTTGTGTGTAAGTCGAAGGAAACAATATTAAAGGAGCAGATGCTCCATATTCTTCAACTTGACGTGTTTGGTTTGGTGAAAAATCTGAATTATCCATTACAATTTTGTGCAATAGTTCTATGGCTGCCACGGTGTGTGCTCGTGCTTTGCATGTGTTGGTGTTACCATGAATAGCTTTGATCTGTCCATGTTGGAAATAATGCTGGTAGTTATAGAATGTGCTTTGAGGAATCTTATGTATCTTATACCATGCTTTCTTGCAAATAATATTCCCATTAAATCTCATGTCCTTTACATTTCTAGAAATAGGTGGTATGCCATGGCCATGGCTCCTTGACATGACTGTGTTTGACATGAGTGAATTCAAGACAAATTCCATAATACCATTCTTATTTATTTGTTCCATACCCCTTCTATCACCTGCAATGGCCTTCCTATACACATGTTGAAGACAATATTTTCTACAGCACACATCTGCTGCCAAAAGTCGAATTTCTTTCCCTTCATCTATTTTTGTTTGACATTTTGCAATTTTTGTTGTAGCCATAACTTGTTTAATCCTTTTATATGGCCTTGTTACATGCATATCAATTGAGTTTCTATCTTTTTCATTACAAAGAGACCCATCCCATTTGTTTAAGGGATTTGTGTCCCATATAACATCCCATATCACCATTTCCTTGGGTGGCTCCTTGAACATTTCCTTAACCCTTAATATCACACATTTTTTGTCCACCAACTTATTTATTGGCCATCTAACCAAACAATGTATACACTTATCCTCAATTCTACATATTTCACAATTTCCATCTATCTCTTCCAAAAAAACACCAAATTCCATTTCACCTAGTGTTTCACCCTCAACAATGTCATCCTCACAAACACTAACCAGCATTCCTTTGGAAATGCACATGCTTGTTCCCATGCATTCATGATTAAGAGAAACCTTTGTACATATGAATCTAAACCTATATTGGGGAATATTTATGGCATGATCATGACAGTGAGGTTGCAAATTTGATTCTGGCCAAATCTCATAAGATTCCAATGCACCCCCTAGTGTATGCTCAAATCCTGTTGGATGTGGTAGAGCAGCATCATGTTTTTAACACCTCAATTTTAACCACTATACATCCTTTCTTTACCATCTTTCCATGCACTTTATGTCCAAGCTCTGTATTGAATATGGAGCCCTCGCCCACCTTCATTCCATGTTGTAGAAGATATACCTTGTCTCCAATAGAAAATGTAGAAGAAACATTTGCACCTATGAATGAATGTAAATAAGGTTAGTATTTATTAAAAAAAAAAAGTATTATACGATCAACAATATTTGAACACATGCTTCAATATTTTGATTTACCTATGTTGTGCCTCAAATCCAGGATCTTCCATGGATGTATGTCCCCTTCATCAACATCCTCAATCAAATTTGGTTGAGTGACATCAATTATCAAAATTGCAACATAACATACATTAACCCTTTCTCCGGCATAATAAGTTCTAGACTCTATAGGTTCGACCCTTCCTAGCCCAACGACTCGATCATTAATAAGGAGATCAACATAGTCCCCTTTTGCCAAAATTATATTTTCCATTCTAGCTTGTACTAATTCTATAACAACAATTAAATCATAAATTGTAATTAAAAGGTTGAACCATGTAAAGTGTGATTTTATATTTTCACAAAAACACACAACTTTAAAAAAAGTAATATAGATGCAATTATTTAAATAGTATGGTAGTGATATTATATGTAATGAAACATTGTTCCCCAACATCTAGTGCCTACTACCAAAAAGTATTTTACATGCAAATTACACAAAAAAACATATATGAAGACCATGCAATTAGAGATGTAGATAGTATCATAGAATGTCAAATAACAGCTCATATCAAACCACCAAGTTCCTATTTAACTTCAGAAATGACACTTGTAGTCTTAATGCATGTGTATGAATAATGATCATAAGAAATTTGTAGAAGTTGAAGAACAAACATGGTCCATTGGAAAATCTAAGAAATTTCAAGATTGATGCTACATAAGATGTCTAAAAGCCCCATGAAAAAGAGAAATTATATTTTCACTTAGTGAATATGTTTGATGTACATATGAATCTAACCCTATCTTGGGGAATATTTATGGCATGATCATGACAGTGAGGTTGCAAATCTGATTATGGCCAAATCTCATAAGATTCCAATGCACCCCCTAGTGTATCCTCAAATCCTATTGGATGTGGTAAAGTAGCATCATGTTTTAACACCTTCTCAATTTTAACCACTATGCATCCTTTCTTTACCATTTTTCCATGCACTTTATGTCCAAGCCCTGTATTGAATATGGAGCCCTCACCCACCTTCACTCCATGTTATAGAAGATCCACCTTGTCTCTAATAGAAAATGTAGAAGAAACATTTGAACCTATAAATGAATGTAAATAAGGTTAGTATTTACTCAAAAAAAAATGTATTATACTATCAATAATATTTGAACACATGCTTCAATATTTTGATTTACCTATGTTGTGCCTCAAATCCATGATCTTCCATGGATGTATGTCCCCTTCATTAACATCCTCAATCAAATGTGGTTGAGTGACATCAATTATCAAAATTGCAACATAACATGCATTAACCCTTTCTCTGACATAATAAGTTTCAGACTCTATAGATTCAGCCCTTCCTAGCCCAATGACTTGATCATTAATAAGGAGATCAACATAGTCCCCTTTTTCCAAAATTATATTTTCCATTCTAGCTTGTACCAATTCTGTAACAACTATTAAATCATAAATTGTAATTAAAAGGTTGAACCATGTAAAGTGTGATTTTATAATTTCGCAAAAACACACAACTTTCAAAAAAGTAATATAGATGCAATAATTTAAATAGTATGGTAGTCATATTGTATGTAATGAAACATTGTTCCCCAACATCTAGTGCCTGCTACCAAAAATTACTTTACATGCAAATTACACAAAAACACATATATGAAGACCATGCAATTAGAGATGTAGATAGTATCATAGAATGACAAATATTGGCTCATATCAAACCACCAAGTTTCTATTTAACTTAAAAAATGACACTTGTAGTCTTAATGCATGCGTATGAATAATTATCATAAGAAATTTGTAGAAGTTGAAGAACCAAAATATGGTCCATTGGAAAATCTAAGAAATTCCAAGATTGATGCTACATAAGATGTCTAAAAGCCCCATGAAAAGGAGAAATTATATTTTCACTTAGTGGGGATGTTTGATGTTTGAACTTGATAATCAAAAGCCAAACTAGATGTTTTCTTCCAAATAAAAGTTTTGAATGACAAATATCAGCTCATATCAAACCACCAAGTTCCTATTTAACTTCAGAAATGACACTTGTAGTCTTAATGCATGTCTAGGAATAATGATCATAATAAATTTGTAGAAGTTGAAGAACCAAAACATGTTCCTTGAAGTTCCAATATTTATGCTACATAAGATGTCTAAAAGCCCCATGAAAAGGAGAAATTATATTTTCACTTAGTGAGGATGTTTGATGTTTGAACTTGATAATCAAAAGCCAAGCTAGAGTTTTTCTTTAGTTCAAAAGAAAAGAAATTGCATTTTACAAATCTTTAGTTCCAATTTTATCACTCCCTACCTATACACATTTAAGGACATACTATTTAGGATGGATACAAAGGGATGTTAACTTTAGGTCCTTGAAAAGTGTAGATTTGAGGTTTCCTACACTTTTATGTTGATGAGGAAGAGTCTTATCCTATGCATCCAAACATTAGTGAATTTTTTTTTTGAAGTTCGTAACCATACACAAAATAGAGAAAAAAACAATACTTTTTAAAACATTGTGCTTGATATTTTAAAGTTGCATACATGTGCATTTGAAGCAAAATATAGCATACCTCAATAATACATTTATTCATAACTTCAAAAATATACAGAGATCACATTATTCTCCATGGATCAAATAATTATGATTGGATTATTGTGTTTGTGCCAAAACGAAAGCTATACCATTATCTTTCCTTCCAACTCAAGCACAAATGTAGTGCCAACAACAACATATATCTATATACAATTTTTTCGCACTATCATTGATCTCCATAAATTGTTCCAAATTCAATAAAAGGGCACATCAAAAGTTATAACTCTAACCATTGTGATTATTGATACAATGTCACCCCTATAGCATTGGTTGCATAAGTGTAATGGTGTCTAGAAGAAAGCTAGTAATCACTAGGTATCCTTCTTGCATAATCACAAATGCATTGTGAAGAATAATATCAAAGCACTAACCTTGGTGAGGGTGAAATCTAGATAGTTTTCCTTTTGGAACAAAAACAAAGAAATCTAGTGCATTCTATAATTATTTCTAACACAAATACAAACACATTTCCAACTATAATATTGCAATGCAAAAAAAAAATCTAACAAATGCAATATTTACTTCTATCACAAACACAAACACATTTTCAACAATAACATTGCAATATGAAGGAAATTTACATATTATAACCTTCATTCTAGCATAACAATAGATATATTTCTAATAACAACATTACATTATGAAGGAAATATAATTTTTGCTAGCTTTCCTTCTATCACAAGTAGAAGCCCTTTTCTAACAACAACATTGCGCCTCAAATGAAAGCTAACAATCAATCACATTCCTTCTACTACAAACATGAGCATATTTCTAAAAGCAATGTTACATGGTCAAATAAATCTAGCACATGCTAGATTTCCTTCTAGCACAAACACAAGCACATTGCCAACAACAATATTCTAAGGCGAACGAAATCCACCACATGCTAAATCTCCTTCTAGCGTAAATAGAAGCATGTTACTCACAAAAACATTGCAAAGTAAAAGAATCTTACACATTCTAGAGTTTCTTCTAGTACAAACACAATCACATTTCCAGAAACAACATTGCAGGGTGGAAGATATCTAACCTATGCTTGATTTACTTCTAGCACATTGCCAACAATAACGTTGCAGGGCAAACGAAATCCAATGCATGATAGAATTCCTTCTAGCACAAACACAAGTACATTTCCACCAATATTGCATTGCAAAAGAAATCCAATGCAAGTTATATTTCATTCTAGCACAAATACAAGCACGTTGCCAACAACAATATTGCATTGTGAAACAAATCTATTGCATACTAGATTTTATTCTAGTACAAAATAACACCAATATTGCATTGCAAAATAAATTTAGTTCATGCTAGAATTCCTCCCACCATACACAAACATATTGGAAACATCAATATTGTAGGGTAAAAGAAAACTATACATGCTAGATTTTCTTCTATCACAAACATAAGCATATTTCCAATCACAATATTGCAAGGTGAATTAGATCTAACATGCTATTTGTACTTATATCTCAAACACAAACATGTCACCAAAAACAACATTGCAAGGTGAATGAAATCTAACACATGCTAGATTTCCTTCTCTAACAAACACAAGCACATAACAATATTGAAGGGTGAAAGAAACATACCACATATTAAATTTGCTTCT
Source organism: Pinus albicaulis (assembly GCA_034641835.2). Lineage (NCBI taxonomy): Eukaryota > Viridiplantae > Streptophyta > Pinopsida > Pinales > Pinaceae > Pinus > Pinus albicaulis. Next base: position 269,195,550 of record CM076580.1, on the reverse strand, counting down.
AGCACAAAAAAGTATATTGTCAAAAACACCTTATGCAAGACAAAAGAAATCTTGTGTGTGGTAGATTTTCTTCTAGCACAAAAAAAAACACAACATTGGAGGGGTTAAGAATCTAGCGCATGCCAGATTTTGTTATAGCATGAACACAAACACATTACCAAACATTCCAGGACAAAATAAATCTAGCACATGCTAGATTTCCTTTTAGCACATTGCCAATAACATCATTGTGGTAACACTTCTAGCACAAACAATTGAATTGCCAACAACAACATTGCAATGCGAAAGAAATCTAGTGCACACTAGATTTCCTTCTAACACATATACAATCACATTGTCAATAAACTCATAGAACGGTGAAAGAAATCTAATGAACGCTAGAAGGAAATATTTCCTTCTAGCACAAACACAAACACATTACAACATTTCTAGATAAAAGAAATCTAGAACATGGTAGATTTACTTCTAGCACAAACAAAAGCATATTGTCAACAACCACATTGCAGTGAAAAATAAATCTAGTGCGTTCTAGATTTCTTTCAAGCCAAAATTGAAGCATGTTGCCAACAACAATATTACAAGTTGAAGAAAAGCTAACACGTGCTAGATTTACGCATAAGCACGAACACAAACACACAACAACATTTTAGGGTGAAAGAAATATAGTGTGTTAGATTTTCTCCCAACATAAACAAAAGCATATTGCCAACAACAACATTGCATGGAAAAAGATATTTAGAACAACTTTTATCACAAACACAAGCACAATTCCAATAACAACATCGCAAGGTAAAATAAATTTAATGCATGTTAGCTTTACATGTAGCACAAATACAAGCATACTACCAACAACAACATTTCATGCCAAAAGAAACCTAGCACATGTTATATTTCCTTCTAACACAAACACAAGCACATTGCCAAGGTGAAGGAAATCTAACACGTGCTAGATTGATTTCCTTCTATAATAAACAAACAAATTGACAACAACAATATTGTAGAGCAAAATAAATCTAGCACAACTTCTAGCCCAAACACAAGCACATTTCCAATAGCATTGCCAAGGTGAAGGAAATCTAACACGTGCTAGATTTCATTCTAGCATAAACAACAAAATAGACAACAGCAATATTGCAGAGCAAAATAAATCTAACATGTGCTAGATTTACACATAGCACAAACACAAGCACACAACAACATTGTAGGGTGAAAGAAATCTAGCGTGTTAGATTTGCTTCCAACATAAACAAAATCATATTGCCAACAACAACATTGCATGCAAAAAGATATCTAGAACAACTTCTATCACAAACACAAGCACATTTCCAATAACAACATCGCAAGGTAAAAGAAATTTAATCCATGTTAACTTTACATGTAGCACAAATACAAGCATACTACCAACAACAACATTTCATGCCAAAAGAAACCTAGCGCATGTTATATTTCCTTCTAACACAAACACAAGCACATTGCCAAGGTGAAGGAAATCTTACATGTGCTAGATTTCCTTCCATAATAAACAACCAAATTGACAACAACAATATTGTAGAGCAAAATAAATCTAGCACAACCTAGCCCAAACACAAGCACATTTCCAATAACATTGCCAAGGTGAAGGAAATCTAACATGTGCTAGATTTCCTTCTATCATAAACAACCAAATAGACAACAACCATATTGCAGACCAAAAGAAATCTAACACGTGCTAGATTTACGCATAGCACAAACACAAGCACACAAAAACATTGTAGGGTGAAAGAAATATAGCGTGTTAGATTTGCTTCCAACATAAACAAAAGCATATTGCCAACAACAACATTGCATGGACAAAGACATCTAGAATAATTTCTATCACAAACACAAGCACATTTCCAATAACAAACATCGCAAGGTAAAATAAATTTAATGCATGTTAGCATTACATGTAGCACAAATACAAGCATACTACCAACAATAACATTTCATGCCAAAAGAAACCTAGAGCGTGCTATATTTCCTTCTAACACAAACTATTGGCCGGATAAATCGTTCTTGCGGACAAGACCGATCTCCCTAGTGTCAGAAGACAATCTAGCAACAAACGAACAACTAAGTTTGTCTTTCTCTAGATATATTTGTTTTACAAATAAATGCTATGAATGTGTCGATCCTACCTTAGATCCAAATGCTTATTTGCGGTCATAGTGCTTCCATCGCATCAATAATATTTCGTCGCAACAAGAGCTCTTTTGTCGCAAGAAAGTATCATCTTTCGTTGATCTACAATCACAAACAAGAAAATATCAATAGCACCTGTATAAAAAATAATTATAAAACATACCTATCATAGTGATCAAGGAATCTATGAAATAAATGATCAAACAATAGCTTATCGAAATAAACAATCAAACGACAATTTATTGAGAAAAACAGAATTTGATTGTATTAATATTAAAATAAACAGAAGAACCTTCAACCTTAGCCTTGATGTTCGAAAGGCCTTCCCAGGGTCCGAAGCAGGAATCTCCTCTACTTTGATAAGTCTTGCACTCTTCCTTCAGGAGAAAAAAGAGGTGTGTGATCTTTCCTCTCAAAAGCTTAGTAGAAAGAAGTCTAAATCTCAACAGCACTTCAGCTCAAAATCTTAACTTAACTTCTTCAATCCTCCATTAGTTTTCTTCTCAACTTAACTTCCTTTACTTAACCCTTTGAGGCTACCCAATGACTCCTTTTATAGAGCAGATGAGGAGGTTAGGATTCCACCTTTAAAGGGATAGAACCCTCCTTCAAAGGGATAGGCTCCTCACATCAAGGGATTAGTTCCTTAAGGTGTGGGATACATGCACCTTATCAAAGCGTACTCATCCCCAAAAAATCTCATCTAGAACCTTCCAGAATTGACCAAAATTCAACTTTTTCAGTTTAATTTCGCGTTTTTTTTACTTTACAGGAGTACCGCAGGAATTACACCGGAAAAATGCATTCTAGAACGCAGTTTCTCTTCACATTACCTGCGTACCCTAGCTAAGAACGCAGGTAAGTCTCATGTTACCTGCGTACCTTGAGTTTCAGAGATTTTTAGGATTTTTCTTCCAGTTCTGAGGCTTGGAATGAGGAACAAAGGTTGTAAGACTTGCAAAGGAGGCATGTATGAGTGTTTAATGAGCTCATACAGTCATCAGAATGTCAAGGTGACAATTTTTTAAAGGTAACAGATTGCCCCCTAAAGTGCAAAGTCTGGAATAGATGAAGCTGAAGTCTGTCATATATGAAGAGTGCAATACTTTATCATTTCAAGGATCATCCCGTGGACACCCCGGTCAGAACCTGTAAAAAAATTCAATGCAAAATATATATATGTACATATCACCGCTGAGGTAGGCATTCCCATACTCAGATCAAAACTAACTAGAAACTGATTCAAACTATTCTGATACAGGAATTATTTTCAATACATCATCGGTATAGACATATGTAGACACATTATAGACACAACCATCTGTTTATGAATAGTCCAATGTATAAATTATTAACAAAATTCCTCGCAACCTGGATGGTAGAAACTAGATCCAAGGTCTTGATTTTCGTTTCTTGAACCAGTACGATTCTATCCATGTGAATAAAGGTGTCGAAGTCGAACATGGTAGAAACCACTTGATTACCGGGCCAATGATGTAAATTATTGGGTCATGTGAGAGTAACCACCATATTGTCAAGCCACCAAAGTACTCATGACAATCCATGAAATGTGAATGAATGAGTCAGTTTAACATGTTACGAATCATTCGATCGAAGGTCAAGGATGCAACCTCGTCGTCGAAGGCATCAAACTGCTATCGAGGCATGCAGATTTTCAAGGTATTTCAAGGTACCGATGATTTCCGGATCAACTTCCTCCTAGATAACAGCCGTCGTCGATAGAAAGCAATCTGCCGCGTAGGCAAGCCTAACAACACGAAATCATGTATCAAGTATCAAGCTCTTTGAAGAAGAGAAATATATTGGCAAGGACTGACTCAGGGATGGTCAAAATGGATGACAGATATTTTGTAGATGAATGGTTTATTTGAACTGCCCTCTTGAACACATAACGACACTGCAGATGGCTTGGTGACAATTGACCCAAAGCTAATACCCAGAAACCGGTTGAAGACTTTCAATATGGTTTGATTAACTGTTAGGCAAAGGATTTTCCCAACCCAGGTGAACAAAAGTGTCGTGTTCAAGAGTGGTTAACGATTTTCCGAATAATCAAAATGTAACAAACAGGTTCGTTTTTCTCTCTTTTCCCCCACCATTTCTGGCAAGTACCTCTTTATTTTTGACAAGCTTGAGGAGGATAACATTTGCTTGTTTATAAGCTCATCCTTCGGATGATTCCAACTTAGTTTAAGATTCAAACCCTAAGAAGGAGTGGTTCGTTCCTGTTTAAAATTGAACAGGTCCTTTACTGTTAAGTTTTAACGAGTCCAGTATAGGAGAAACTTGGTGTTTTTCAATTTTAGGGAGTCAAAAGAAAAAACTTAAGAAAACTCCATGGGTGTAATTTTTCGTAAACTTAGTCTCTCAGGCCCGAAAAAGGATAAAATAATGCGGGAGAGAACTTTATTGACCGTAATTAGTCAATGTATACCTTTTTCGTAAATAGTCCATTTCAGTCCGTAAAAGGGGTAAACTTATACTGAAGGGACGATCATTCATTTACTTTAACGAGTTCGAATAATCAAAGTGCTCGAAAAATATTTTCATTTTTAAAGAGTACGAAAAGGGCTTAAAAGAGAACTCAAGATTTCGCTTTTTCGTAAGTTTTAACGAGTTCAAAAAAAGGGATAAAAATGTACTCATGGTTTTCTCTTTTTTCGTAAGTTTTAACGAGTTCGAAAAAAGGGATAAAAATGTACTCTGTGGTCTATTTTCAATTTAATTTACGAGAAATAAAAGACGGAAAGAACTCGACATTATCATGTGTTTTATGAGAATGAAAGATAGCAAAATAATCTCGGGATTTTCATGAGTTTAACGAGTCTTGAAAATAACCGAAATTGACTCAAGATAGGTTTCATTTTTACAAAAAAGCTTGAAACGAGATAAAAAAACTATGCTTCGGAGTGGTTTCATTTTTATACAAGCTTGAAACGAGAGAGAAGCTGTGCTTGATGCCCCCCTAAGCGTAAAGCTGCTAGAGCGCATGCCCCCCTGACTTCATTTCATTCAACTAAGTACACTGCTCGGTAATTAATAGCTGGATGGAATGAAAGTTCATTTATGAGATCATATGAAAGACCAAACCTAAAAAAGCGTAAGAAAATTATGCAAAAACTGAAATAACTAACCTAAATATATGACTTAACATTTACAAGATCTAGTCAAAGACTCGACTCAATTAGGGGAGGATTTGTTTCATTTTTTAACGAGCTTGACATAGGAAAATAACTATGCTCATGGCAACGTGTTTCATTTTTTTAACGAGTTTGACACAAGTAAAAGGAACTTTCCTCATACCTGATTCATTTTTTACAAGGTTGACTCGAGTATGGGAACCATCCTCGAAACTACTTATTTCTAATCTATTAATCTACTCTCTACAATCTACTTACCGATTCATTTTTTTAATGAGGTTGACATAGGAAAAGAACTTTCCTCATACCTAATTCATTTTTTTAACGAGGTTGACACGGGAAAAGAACTTTCCTCTTGGAAGCTTGTTTCATTTTTTTTAACGAGCTTGACACAAGAAAAAATAACTATGCTCTTGACTAAACTGATTCATTTTTTTAACGAGGTTGACACGGGAAAATAACTTTGTCCTCATACCCGATTCATTTTTTTAACGAGGTTGACTCGATAACAGGAACCATCCTCATAAACTACTTATTACTAATCTATTAATCTACTCTCTACAATCTACCTATTGATTCATTTTTTAATGACGTTGACATAGGAAAAAGAACTTTCCTCTTACCAAGCTGATTCATTTTTTAACGAGGTTGACACAGATAAAAGGAACTCTCCTCACACTCATCGATTCATTTTTTTAACGAGGTTGACACGAGTAAAAGGAACTCTCCTCGGATTCACCGATTCATTTTTTTAATGAGGTTGATACGGGAAAAAGGAACTATCCTCGGACCAACTAGAAGAAAGACATGTCAATGGACACACCTCGATCATGGCTTCCAAGAGGTCTTCATCGGATGGAATAACAATTCTATGAAAGGAAGACATGTCAAGGGACTCAAAAGGGATAAAAACATCACGTTCAAATAATCCCATAGAGTTTTCCATGTCAATTACCAGATCTAAGTCAAAGGAAGACGAGCAACGGTGAGAATCTCGCTTACATCGATAACTAAAAACATGGGACTAGTTGCCACATAATTAACCCATGGCGGGGGTAGATACCACTTGCGTATGAGGAAAATTCGAGGGGATGTCGAATGATTGGTAGTTGAATCAAGACTAGGGAACGAAAAGCTGGTCTACGATCACAATATTGCCATTGTGAGGGGAAAGACATCACGCGAAAAGAGTGTCGATACGACGACTTTCATTGCATAAACATAGTCTTTCCCAAGGAGTAAATTGAAATCCAAGGGACCTCGAACTACCATAAGATCAATACATACGGTTTTACCTTTAAAAGCAATAGAAAACTTAGGAAGGATCCCTAAAGGTTCACCAATGGTTCTATTAAAATCTTTCGGATTCTACGTAATAGGCACAAGTTGAGGGGAACCCAAATCTTTCCAAGTAGTTGAGGATAAAATACTAACAAAAGCACCTTCATCTACTTGTGTGTGGTGTATGTCCCTACCACCAAACTTCACAATGATTTGGAAAGGGATGGAGGAAGGAAGACGAGGTTCATGTCGGTCTATTCCAATCAAAGGAAAAAGACCTCGGTACTTGGAGGGGGTTACTGTAGAAATAGGTGAAATGCCCCCCTAGCGTAGAATAATACGATGTAACAAAAAGAACCTAAGCGATATGAAGTTCACTCTCTACGGGGAGAATTGGATCAACCGAATGTGAAATCGAATCGACCAGCTTGATCAACTAATGGATCATCAACCTCGAGTGATATGAGTTTCACTCTCCAATGAAAGAGTGGGATCGATTTGTACTTGAAATTAGATCAATCACTCCATTAGTTGACGGTAGGTTGGGAGTAAGTTTACGATAACCCGGTTGGAAATTATTCTTTGTGGAATAGTAAGGTTTTCCAATAATTTTGAGGCTTCATCCATGTGAAGGCAAATGTGAGTTTGATGACTCCCTTTGCATAACTTACAAGGAAACCCTGACTTTACCCTTTTTTCCCCGAAAACTTGACTATCATCTGGTTGATGGATCAACGAAAAGTTGATGAGATTTTTCGACCATACTTCCAAGACCTTTGGAATACGGGACAATTGATAAGGAAGTGATCACCCTTACAAAGCCCTGCAAGGGCATTTGGGTTTATGATGCATGTTGGAAGTTTCCGCAACACTACTAACATTCTGACCATGGTTGGTTGGTTGAATTCTTTCTTATCTTGCTTCTTCTTCTTCTTCTTCTTCCCTTTCTTCTTCTTCTTAGTCACCTGGTTATTAGCATCAAGGCTTTTACCAAGTGAAGAGGAAGAAATGGAGGAAGAAATATTAGGCAAAGAAGGTAAAGGGTCAACGAGATGGTTGGTGATGTTGAGATGGTGAACTCTGTTGAGGTGAAGCATCCGGTTGAGGTGGAACAATTGGAGTATTTAGTGCCAACGAAGTTGAAAATAACCATATCGGTAAACCTATTTTAAATCCAGGGTAATGACAAAGTAGCCATATAAGGAAGACCAACATTTCCCAAGAAAGGAAAAGTACTAGGATTCTCGTTAAGAGGGGTTCCTTGGTTGGTAAATTTAGGAATAGTTGCCATTATATTCAACTTCGGTTAATTTTATTAACAATTTAAAAAATAAAATTAACAATTAACAATTCACACCTAACAATTAAAATTCACAATTCACACCTATGGTATCTAAAAGTAGAAAAAAAACAAATTAACATGCACTATCAAATCTAGGAGTCAAACCACACACAAACAGTAACTTCCCGTTCTAAAAACACTAGTTGGTGATGAAATCCAACTTAGTAGAAGTTTAATACGAAAGGGCGGTTGGAATAGTTACCCCGAAAACACCGCTTAATGAAACAGACTGGCACAATTTTCTTCACAAAACCATCTCAAGTGAAGAGAACCCCCCGGAGAGTCCAAGTGAGTATAGTCGACGTATGCTCTAGGTACAGTGAGATATTTCCTTCACCATCACCTTAGGAAATAATCATAAGTTTTTGGACACTAAGGTTACCAACAACAAAAAATACAACTGGGGGGAATAGTCTACGATTCGATTCTATGCGCAAGGGTAGAGTAACAAAGCTCAATCCCCTTGAAGGCTCCTCGACATGGTCAATCCGAGGTTTACCAACAAGTGACCTCGGGCTCCTCGGCAATGGTTAATCCGAGGTTTACCGTTTGTAATGCGCGTAGATATTCTATCTTCCCCAATGAAACAGAATTGATTGTCTCAAAGGTTCGAACATGATCTCGTGATTAACTCCTTTAAGAGAAGCTTCCCAGTTGTACCAATTACAATTGGATTTATTTCCCTACCGCAAGATTTATCTACTTGTTTGTTTTACTTGCTTTGGAAAGTTAACTACAACCTATTCCAAAGCACTAATCCCTGAGCTAGGGCGGTGGAAAGAGCCCTAAAAATGTAAAAAATTACTAGATTAATTTTAATTAAGCATTGTGTTATTTGGGCTATTATTACTCAAAGGGTAAATGGATATGAAACCAATGGTGTTATGACCCAACCCAAAACTGAATGTAATCGAATATGATAATGTAATATTTTTCAATTTGATGAATCCTAACTAAAGTAAGGAGAGAGTTTCCATTTACTTCCAACAATGCAAAAATTGATCACTAAGAGAAAATATAACAAATTCTCTAATGCACTAATTTCATCAAGAAAAACAAATTCAAATCAATTCCAAAACAATTTTTTTTATTTTTTGTGTTTTTTAAAACAAGCATAAAAACATCTAAATTCAAATCAAAGAAAAGCTGATTTAAATCTACGATTTATTTTTTTAGAATGTAAACTATGCAATTGTAAACTATGCACAATTCGGTTGAAAAGTATGAAAATGTAATATATGCACATTTTTTCATTCATATTACTGAAAATGAGAATTCTCATTATGCAAATGTGATCTATGCAAGAGAATTATCAAACACAAGATGATTCTAATGTAATCTAAGAACCAATCAAGTGCAAGTAAAGAAAATTGGGTGAGAGTTCCAAAGATCAAAAAATAAAAAAAAACTCAAAGGCGATTAACACTCATACACAATTTAGCCCCCCAAGCAAATGAGGGGGAATTTTTTTTGCAAAAACAAAAAGCAAAATGACGCAAAATTGTGAAAAGACTAAGACAAACCTCCAAGTAATGACCAAAGGAAATCAAATTAAGAAATTCTCAAAAAAAGAGACTCAAAACACCCAATTAACTTAACGGAGATTGATGAGATGAAATATTTGCTTTGAAAAGAAACTCATAAGCAAGGCTTTTTGACAGAAAAAATACAAATCGGGTAGATGCTAAGAATCCTAAGTTAAATCTAAACTACACTGAAAGAAGAAATCTAAGTTTTTCAAGACTTTTTAACGAGTGTGCAACAATGTGCGGACCCCTGAAAAAATTTCAAGAAAAACAAAAATGACTTCAAAACTTTTCAAAGAAAAGTAAATCTAAGTTACCCAAGCCCGTGCAAATCAATCAAAAATCAGAAAAAAAAGAATTTTCTCAAATCAAAACAAAGGAAAATCAAAACCAATTCTTTCCCTAGTATAGTCGCCAATTTTTTGGCCGGATAAATCGATCTTGTGAACAAGATCGATCTCCCTAGTGTCAAAAGGCAATCTAGCAACAAACGAACAACTAAGTTTTTCTTTCTCTAAATATATTAATTTTACAAGTAAATGCTATGAAGGTGTCGATCCTACCTTAGATCCAAATGCTTATTTATAACCGTAGTTCTTCCGTCGCAACAATAATCCTTCACGTCGCAACAAGAGTTCTTCTGTCGCAACAAGAGCTCTTTCGTCGCAACAATAATCCTTTCGTCGCAACAAAGTGTCATCTTTAGTCGCAACAAAGTGTTGTCTTTTTCGTCGCAACAAAGTGTCGTCTTAAAAATACCTACAATCACAAGCAAGCAAATATTAAATAGCACTCAGTATAACAAATAATTATAAAACATACCTATCATAGTGATCAAGGAATCTATGAAATGAATGATCAAACGACATCTTATTGAAATAAACAATCGAACGACAATTTATTGAGAAAAACAAAACTTGATTGTATTAATCTTAAAATAACGAAGAACCTTACAACCTTAGCCTTGATGTTGAACGAGGCCTTCCGGGGTCCGAAGTAGGAGCCTCCTCTACTTTGATAAGTCTTGCACTCTTCCTCTAGGAGCACATAGAGGTATGTGATCTTTCCTCTCAAAAGATCGGCAGAAAGAATTCTAAATCTCAAAAACACTTCAACTCAATCACACATAAAGCTTGAACTCCCTTTGAGGCTACCCAATGCCTCCTTTTATAGAGAAGATGAGGAGGTTAGGGTTCCACCTATGAAGGGATAGAATCCTCCTTCAAAGGGATAGGCTCCTCACATCAAGGGATTAGCTCCTTAAGGTGAGGGATGCATGAACCTTATAAGAGCGTACTCATCCCCAAAAAATCTCATCTAGAACCTTCTAGAACTGACCACAAATCAGACTTTTTCACTTTAATTTCTCACTTTTTTGACTTTGAGAAGGGTACGCGAGCATTACAAGGGAAAAATTCATTCTGGGAACGCAGGTAAGGAGTGTATTACTCAGTGTACCCAAGCCAAGAACGCAGCGGGCTTCATGTTACCTACGTACCCTATGGTTTTTGCGTTTTTAGGGTTTTTTTCTGTTGTTTTAAGGCTTGACATGAGGAGTAAAGGTTGTAAGACTTGCGAAGGAGGTAAGTATGAGTGTCAATGAGCTCATATAGTCAGCAAAATGTCAAGGTGACGAGTTTTTTAGTGCAACAACTCGAAATTAAACCTCGGTGTCTTAACACTAAAACTTATTTCTTCAATCTAACCTCGCCTCCCCGGTAAATCCCGACCGTTGATCAACATTGCCTTGTCTAAACGGACGAGTCCACAACCCTCTTTGCACCAAACCTCCATCGGACCATCCATTCACCATTCCGCAATGTTCTTCACCCGTTTTCACCTACATCCACCATTTTACGCCACCATTCCACTTGCCTCCCCCCAAAAATCTTTCACGACTCCCCCGGATTTCATAACGAGCTTATTGTATTGTGCGGGGGTATACGGATGGTGAAACACATTCTGTCTCCACGATCCATGTGATCGAGAGTGCGAGAGATACCATCACGATGGCGGCAAAGTGTATCGGAGGTGGAATTAAGGGATTTACACCTATTATTGAATACTTAATGCTCTAATCTCGTGTTCAAAGGATAAAGGCACGAGTTTGAAGACCATGAAGATGATTAAGAGGCTTAATGAAGCCTAAAGTGCATGAAACAAGCCATATCTATGTTTTAATGACAACGAACATATTTCCTCCAAAAGGACTATCTACATGACCTTCTACATGCCTCCTCGAGCCCTGGAACAATTATCGCTCTAATAGAAGCTTTTAAAGATGTCGGGACATCGGTTATGGAAGTATGGGGAGACCTGCAGACTTTCTATCCATGTTACTTATTTCGAAGGAAACGCAGAGTACCATCAATCATATTTCTATAGAATAACATACACTGAAGTTATAAACAAAGACTTCTAGACCATACTTCGAGTAAACGCGAGTTAATGAAGAGCCATTTTTCAGAATGGGAACTCGACCTTCTCCTACTCTATCTTAATGAAATCAATTAAGTTTACATCTACTCTCGCTATCACTCATCGTCCCTAGAAGAACCCCTAAATAATACATTGTAAAGGTTGTTGTTGTTGGTTGATAGAGATTTTATCGACTTGTTAGAATCGTTATTGGGGGGAAGTAGGCTGAGTAGTTTGTAATTTAGTAGGGTCTGGGAGGAGAAGTTTGGAGTGTAAAGAGCTATTGAGCTTGAATTATGTGACTAGTTTTTCACATCAATTAAACAAGAAAATTCCATAGGATCCTGGTCTATATTACGGGTGATGTTTTCCTTACTTGTGATAGTCTTATTTTATTTTAATCATACTTGTTCATTATTCTCACGATAAGAATCGGTAAATCTAGCTTAGGATTTACCCCCGCATGGTACCCTAATGCTTTCTTTCTCTTCTTATCTTTGATGTTTTCACGATGATTGTGTATCTAGGAGTAAATTCATATAATTTAACCGATCAAAGATGTTGGTATTACCCATGCTTACTGATGTTTGAATTCGAGTTTTTTTCTTAGATGTTCTTTTTGGGTTTAAAGCTGGAAGAATTGGGATACTGGGGATTTAGAGTTAGCCACTGTCCACGAGGGTCCTTTTCCAATAAATTGGCCTTTCTAAGATCCCTTTGAGCTAGTGTCAAAAGCATTGAAGGTTAAAAGTCCTTCTACGATCTTAGGCCTTGCTCTGTGTTAAATCTTAACTGTTTTTCCCTTTAGAGTATGTTGAAAAGCGAGGCACGGAGTTAAATGACCTCCGACCTAATCCTAAGCTACCCTTTTGTGTCTTCATTGAGAGTTGCCTCTTAGTATGTCAAAGCAAGATAGGTTAAAATTCCTTACCTGATCTTAGACTACACTTGGGTTTCTCTCCTTCTTCCACTTCACTCCTAAATGTTCCATTCCACCATCTATCTAAAATGATCATTTAGTATAGATGAATTTTCCCATGGAAATCCTTGGATAGTTGTTATGCACGTAATTCCCTTTCATGACTCCATAGCCCAATGGATTAACCTTTCTCTTGACCTATCTTCCCATGCTAAAACATCCTTCCATTCATTTCCTTCTTTACTTCATAGCCTTCTTAGTTAATGGTCTCCAACCAATCCAACCAAACAAACAACATAAAAAACCCTTGTGCTTCATACCTAGTCTAATACCTCATTCTTGAGCTTCAAAGATATATATCATTCTTTGAATCTATAGAAGATCCCTCTCCGGGTCCCAGGGAGGGCTAGATCCTAGGACCCCCAAAGTGGTTTGATGTTGTCTTATCTTTGGTCTTGCCAATCCGGCCAAAACATAGGAACCCCAACATAATGGCGACTCATTTGTGGAAATTTGAGTAAAACACCTCCTTAAATAGTTCTAAGAACTCAAATAAGACCAATCAACCTATATTTGGTAAGTTAATCATCTGCGGTGGACGATAAATCTCTTTCAAAACCATATAAACCTTCCACCTAGTGACTCCACAGTTCCTTAATGATTAAAGACTCCATCGGTGATCGGTAGGGCCTACGATTATCTTTGTTTTCACAAGACTCCACCGGGAGACCGAGTTGTATTGCAACATCATCCATATTACAAGAAACACATAGGATTAAGCTTCTTGGTGAAGAGACAAACATACGGCTTCGAGAACCATTCATACTAGAGCTTATCCTAATCCAAACCCACTGAAATAGTTGATAATGCGAGAGAGCATCCTTATGAAATATCCCACCCCTAGAAAGCCAACTATTATCAAACCCTTTCATAGAGCTAACTCACCGAGAAAAATTTGCGACTCTATCGGACACTCATTTTTACTTAGACCTACCAAACGACTTACCAAGAACTAAGTCATTCGGTAGTATAGACCGAGCGAGGCTTTGAGCCCCCAAGTTCACCATTTTAGAGTGGTCAACATAGTAGGGATAGAGAGACCCCTCCTTCAACACCTCCTAATATTCATTTCATTCAAAACTTGGGCCTCTATCACCCTAAATCAGCTCAACAATGCGTTGCCGATCCTAGAATTTCTGTCATCCACATACCTATCTGCACAAACCAACCCTTTACCTCCACAGAGCACCATCATGGTAGCCTCGGTATGCACCTCTAGTGTTACCACAACCTTTGGCTCCACTACCCAATGATTATCAATAAAAAATCCCTCATTTCACTCGGAAAAGAGTCTACCACGACTCAACATCATGTAGATAGGGATGGAAGATGCCTTTGACTATATGGAAATTGAAGATGAAACCATTAAGATGAGGATCTTTGCTCGATTTTTAGGAGGAGAAGTGAAGAAGTGGTTTAAAGGCCTACCTCCTAATAGCATCAATGATCTTCCCTCCTTGCACCAAACCTTCATAAAAAAATGGGAAGTCAAAAGTAACCCTCTCCAAATACTAGCAGAATATAAGAACCTTAAAAGAAAATAGGGAGAGAGTGTCCATGACTATTCTACTAGATTTAACAGGTGTCTACAACGCTCTTCCACCACACTTGAAACCTCCCCAGGGAATGGCCTTAGTGAAATATCTTGAAGGTTTTGATGCTGATATAGCCTACAGTCTGAGGAGAGGGATTATAACACATTGGAAGACATGCAAAAAAGGAGGAGTGAGTGTAGAAGCAAACACGATAGAAAAAAGAACCGGAATGAGGGGCTGAGAAAAAAGTAACCTATAGGGATGACACATCAGCTTCCACATATGATCCCAAATATGAAATTCTAGCCAAAAACATGGAAAGGCTAGAGAAAATGATGGAGAAAATGGTTGTCCAAGTCAATAACCGAAACAGAAAACCAAAATCAAAACCCAGAACCAAAAATTTAGGAGAAACAATTCCACAAATAGACAAAGAGACTTTGATCGAGCAAGTCATACCTCCATTCCAAGAGAATTTCCTTGATGAGGATGAGGGGGACAATAGAAGAGTCACGAGGGAACCAAAATAAACATGGTGGAAGTAGAAAACTCAATCCACACCTATTCCACATAAGATAATCGAGACCTCATACTCACATTGGGATGAGGAAAGGTTAGAATCCGAGGATTATAGATTAGGATTTGAAAAATTACATCATGCGGGTCAAAGAACAATATGAACTTAGAAGCAAGAAGAGCTTAGATAATTCCAAACGAAAAGCCTCGAGATTTCCATTAAGAAAAGACCCAGAAGACTCCTAAGGTGACTACGAAACCAATAAATCAACAGTCGAGGGTTCGGGGAAAAACAAAGATAAGGACAACCAAAATACGATAAACAAAGTCAAGAAACCGAGTAGCACTAGCATTGCAGACTAATGCTCCGATAAAACGACTTCAAACCTTGTACATAGTGAGAATCAAAATGCTGATTCACATCGATAAACGATGGCCAATAGAACATAATTAAGCTTTTCAAAGAGTCAATCTCCTTTCAATTTAGAAAGTGAGATAGCCAAAATCAAAAAAAAATTTCCTCTCACCGAGTTAGCCACTCGGGATGTATATAAAGGTCAAATTTTGAACGCTCTAAATCTAGGATAAAATAGTGACAACATCAATTTAAGTGATGATCAACCGAGCACTTGTTTGGTCCAAAGATAGAAGGTAAGTTTCGAGGAAGGGGTAGTACCTCCTTTTTATATCGAGCCTCAATATCCATGAAAAAATTCCTTCATAACGTAATGCATGACTCTAGGGCTTCACACAACCTTATGCCTAAGGTAATTATGGAGAAGTTAGGCCTAGATATAACTCGACCCTATAAGGATTTATATTCATTTGACTCTAGCGAGTGAAGTGCCTTGGCCTAATCAAAGATCTTTGTGTGAACCCTGACCCGGATCCCGACCAAATGCATGGTTATGGATGTTGTAGTGGCAGATGTGCCACCTAAGTATGGCATGTTGTTGTCGAGGTCATGGGGAGCCAAGTCGCAAGGTGCAATGCGAGATGGATGGGTCATATGCCACCATCCCTATCTTTAGCTCGACTTAGGAAACTATATAGAGAGGCACAAATGAATTTTATGGTTAGCGACCCTGAAAAAAATTAAAAATTCACCTCTGTACTCTATCCACATGGATCTGGACTCTTTTATCCTTTTCAATGATGAATCCATAGATGATCCAGAGTTAGAATACAAAGATGCGAACAATAGATTAGAGCCCACAGATCTCAACATAATGGCGACTTCGCTGAGGGAATCGAGTGCATTTCATCTTAGATACCCTTTAGGCTCTCGATAATACCCATAATCTCTCGGGTTAGATTAGTATTCAATTGTTGATGGTGGACAACATCCCTGCTCCAAACTTTTAAATTTATCCACTTGGTGACTCCACACTCTATAACTCCCAAAAGACCAAATGACTCCACCGGCGTAAGACTCGAACTAGTTGAGAATATATAGTGACCTCTTTTCTAATTTACAAACATGCTTCCACATATACAATGAAGATATGCCCTAATAAGTAGGGATCATATCCCTGGATTCCCACACAAAATGCCTGAAGTAAATTGGATGAAAAACCTACCTACCTTTTTAGGGTGAGAATGTTGATGACCCCTTGCTACATCTCATCAAGTTTCATATACATGTGTGGAGGTTTAAGTTGAATGGCATGAATACCGCCTAATGAAAATGTTCATGGCAATGCTAGAAGGAAAAAGCTAGGAATTGGTATGAATGGTTAGAACCCAAAATTTTGTTTTCTTTAAAGGACATGCACCAAGTATTTTACAAGAATTATAAAGGAAACTCTCCATTCTTATCATGGGATTATTGTGATAAATCTCGAGAATATCATACAATACTCGTTAGATATTGATGAGGATTTGGTTAATATGCATCTTGAAGATCCATTATGACCATTCAAGAATTTCATATGCATCCTAGCTATCACAAGAACCTGGATGAATCGAGTTGAGGAAGAAGTTAACCAAGAAATCAAAGACACTCCTCAAGATATTATTGAAAGCCCGGGTGTTGATCCATCATCCCTTATAGGCGAGGCTCAAGATGACATCCCGACCTCAAATCCATTCTTCACCGGAACAGAGTCGCTACACTGCGCTCAAAGAAACACAAAAACATCCTCTTCTTTGACAAAAGAAGAAATAGATCAGATCATCAATAGGCAGCCTACCTACGAGGTCTTTTATAGAACACACACTCTTTCCCATTCATCCATTGAGTTTGATTATGCGATTTGGAAGATTCCCCTATAAATCGGAATGAAGAAAGACTTGTTGATAATCCAATATGTTCGATTGGTAGCACTACTTACATTCATGATTTTCCTATTTTTTGATCTATCCGATGATGATGCTCTCCAAACAGAAGATGATCTTGCAGTGGTCATCATTAGTAGATTCATGGGAGGAAGATCGGTTCCATCAAATCCAAGAAAGTAATGTGCCAAGTCGGCCTATCTATGATACTTGATGAAGACGAGTGTTTAAAGTTTGATAGCGAGATGAAGATTAATTGAATCTTCACTCGCTTTATATCATATCATCGGTAATAATTTCCATGAAGATGGGAGTCAACGACTTTTCGACGCATAGAGGAAGAGGAAGAAAGGAATGAAGAAAATCTTGAGCCGGATGAATATCACGAGCCTTCTCCCGAAAGGGTTGAGGTAATAAAAGAAAACCTTGCTCAAGAATATGCTAATATTTTCACGAGTTCATTCTACTTCAACGGAACACTGCAAGTGTTACCAAAGGACAGAACTATCAAACATGATGAGTCCTCTAGCTCGGAAAGTGATGAAGATGAGGGAGAGGTTCTTTCTCAAAGAAATATTTGTTTTGATCTGTGGAAGAAGAGGTATTCCTCGGTTGACACTTACCTACCAAATAATCCCAACCCGGGAAAAGGATGATTGTAGGGGCCACACCACGGATGCAATGATTGAAGCTGTCCGGGATGCGAGATAGCCTACCAACCATGGAAGACCTTAAAGAAGAAAGTTTATATCATGGTCTTGTTGATCTGCGGGCAAAATATATGGAGGCCCTAGTTGGTTTTTTCTCCCCGATGCATTGATCCTTTGCAAGATCCAAATACATCGAAGTGGTCACCACCGGTGGTGGCCTCGCTTTTGAAGACCCACATGCGAGTGCCCTATGGTTATCTCTAACAAGCGATCGGGCTTTTTCTATCCTTTTTTTATTACTTCTTGAATGGGCGCACTTTGGAATTATTGTATCGCCTAGAGCATCGAGAGATTTCCAAGTAGAGTAGAGTAGGTAGAAAATCTCAATAAAGCTCGACTCATGAGCATTTAGTTAGTTGTTTTTAATCTTGCAAAGTCCAACAAACTAGACGACTTAATCCTGGTTAGGGTCTGTGTTTCAATTTCTATCCTAGAATGTAGAGAAAGAAATTTGCCCAGAGACAGCTTTAACTCGGCGGATGTTAGTTTAGGTAGATAAGCTATGAGTCCAACGGTTTAATCCGGTCTCGTGAGAAATAAGGGTAGCAATGAGAATAGGTTTATTTTTCCTGTTTGAAAAAATTGATGATGTAAAGAGTCTACAAGTCCTAATGCACCCTGAAAGAAAAAATGTTAGGACAATAGTATGGGTAGGTAGTTTTTTTGGGAGAATATTATCGTTGATGTGATATCTTCATGATTTTTTGCAATTTGATCCAAGAAAGAAAAAATGATGTGTCAAGTACCGGGCATCCGGCCTACCCCCAAAGATTATTTTTTCAGAGGTTCTTGACACCTTCAAGAAGATGCCATCCCCATGTGGAGCCACTTTGTTAGCCACCTATAAATTTTTTGACAAGAAAACAGTGGCTAAAATTGTTTTGAGTCTTCAAGAGAAACATTTCCCTTGAAAATATTTCATCCTTGAAGCCTCCATGTGTCTTTTTTCCCTTTGAAGAGTCTTCACTACTATTTCCATTGAACAACCTCACTGCTTGTGGAAGAATGCTTCAAGAAAGCCTCCATTACCTCTTATTTCATTCCCACAAAGCCTCTGTTTTCATCACCTTTTCCCCTTTCAAAATCCCTCATCAACCCTCGAGATCAACCTAACTCCCCTTTAAAACCCTACAATTTCCCTTTGTCTCGTTTAAAAATCCTCTTTTCTCGCTACTGTAACCCCTCTCTAAGCCTTAAAAACATTCATTTTGGCTTAAAATCCCTTTTTTACATAGACAGGCTTAAGCTTTATTGTGTAACTTGACTCCAAAAAATAGAAGAAAAGAGATATCAACGCCTTAGAAATAAGCCACTTCGAGGGGGCAACCTCCAATTCATTACATAAATGAAAAATTTCTTGGATGATACAATTTACAAAACCTCCTTTCTGCATATAGGAGTCCATGGAGCCATACCGTAATCGTAGCCAACCTAACAATAATAATTTAAGGGCACAATAATAACAATATGGGGGGTTACAAGGGTACAATAATAACAATAAGGGGAGGTTACACTAACAATAATAAGGGACTATACTAGTAACATAGGGACCTAACATGCCCCTCTCCTTCAAAAAAGTGTTGTCCTCAATGCTTGAGTAGCTCGATGCTTTTGTATAAAATTCTCATCCTCCCATGTAGAATCTTCAATGGATAACTTCTTCCACTTGATGAGATACTCGAAATTGATCGGTTCCGTAGCTCGTCAAGTTCTTATTTTCGTGACCGCTTAAGGTTCCAATATGATTTTTTCCTTCCTCATCAAGTTCCGAAATATTGTTTGAACTGAAGATTTTCTACATATAACCTCCTTTAAGCATGAAACATGGAAAATCTGGATGCACTCATGAAGAAGCAGAAGCTCCAATTTGTATGTCATAGTACCAATATTTTGCAACACCTTGTAAGGACCATAGTACTTTGGTGATGATTTATTATCCTTCTTAGCTTGCTTAAGGGACATTTGTTTGTATGGTTGTAGCCGTGAAAAATACCCAACTCTCCTACATCAAAAACTTCTCTCACTGTGATGTTGATTTGCCTATTGTTTCATTCGATTTTGTGCCAAATTCAGTGTTATCCTTTAAGAGTTGGAGAACTTCTTGTTGATGATTGATGTGATCTTCCACTACTCGAACCTTCAAATTTTCCCTTTAAAGATGATGTGATGGATGGTGGATGATATCCATAAAGTGCCATAAATGGGGTCATTTTTTGCTGCAGATGGAGGGAAGTGTTATACCACCATTCAGCGAGAGGTAACCACTTGACCCATTGTGTTTGTTTATCATATACAAAACAACGAAGATATCCTTCCAAAAATTTATTTACTATCTCATTTTGACCATCGATTGAGGATGATAAGATGAGCTATGAGCTAATTGAGTACCCAAACAAGAAAAATAACTTTCTGTCCAAATATTTCCGAGAAGAATGGGATCTCTGCCAGCTCACAATAACCCTTGGGCTTCCATGTAGCTTTTGAATTGTGTCCATAAATGTAGTAGCAACTGTACTTTCTTTAAATGGATGAGATAATGCACAAAAGTGTGCATACTCGGTAAGTCTATCAACTACCACCATGATGACACTCTTTCCTTCAGACTTAGGTAAACCTATGATAAAATCCATTGAAATCTCCTCCCAACGTTGACTTGGAATGGATAAAGGTTGTAGAAGTCCCGAGGTCTTAATTGTCTCAACTTTATTCTGCTGGAAAACCAAATATTCCGCCACAAACTTTTGATTATCAGATTTAAGGCCATCCCAAAAAAATTCTTTCTTCACCCTGTGGTAAGTTTTTAAAAATCATGTGTCCTCCTAAAGGAGAAGTGTGCAATTCGAAAAGAATATTTTGTTTTAGTTGGGAATTATTACAAAGATATAAGCGATCTTTGTACCATAAGGAATCATTTTTCCAACTAAATGTATCAGATGTACTAGGATCTTGCTGCAACTTTTGAATGAGTGTCCATAAATCTTTGTCCTTCTTCCATGCATCTCTTGATTCGGTTATCCAATCTGTTTGGATAATATAAATGGCACAAATAAATGCTTCCACCTCTTCATTCTTTCTTGAGAGTGCATCTACAACAACATTAAGCTTTCCTTTTTTTGTAGATTATTTCAAAGTCATAACCCAACATATTTGTGACCCATTTTTTTGTCGTTCTTCGAAGATAGTCTTTGTTCCAAAAAGTGTTTAAGACTATCATGATCATTTTTTACCTTGAAGTGTCTTCCCATTAGGTAAGTTCGCCATTTATTTAGTGCATGCAA
Organism: Pinus albicaulis; assembly: GCA_034641835.2. Classification (NCBI taxonomy): domain Eukaryota; kingdom Viridiplantae; phylum Streptophyta; class Pinopsida; order Pinales; family Pinaceae; genus Pinus; species Pinus albicaulis. The sequence continues at coordinate 269,174,367 of CM076580.1, read as the reverse complement.
GATATTGCTAACATTTCCTTCTCATAAGTAGGTTTCTCGTAAATACTTTCCTTTGATTGGACGACTTTCAAAACCAATGGGTCTTCCTTCCCGCATTAAAACAACACCAATTCCATTTCCTAAGGCATCACATTCCACAATAAAGGTTTTTGTGAAGTCCGGCATAGCTAATACCAATGCTAGGCACATTGCCTCTTTAAGATGTTCAAAGGCCTTAGTTGCTTCAGGAGTCCATGAAAATGCATCTTTATTCAATAATGTTGTTAGAGGTGCCGCTATTCTCCCATAGTTCTTAAAAAACTTGCTGATAATAACCTGTTAACCCGAGAAATCCTCACAATTTCTTTATGGTTGTGGGGATTTTCCATTCCTTAATGTCTTTAATTTTGTTAAGGTCTACCTTAACACCCTCGTGAGATACAATATGAGCAAGATATTCCACCTCTTGTACTCCAAAGAAACATTTGGATGTTTTTTGCATATAATTGTTTCTCCCGCAATAGTTTGAGCACCTCTATGAACATGTTCAACATGATCCTTCCAAGATCTATTGTAGATTAGTATATCATCAAAAAAATACTAGCACAAATTTTCAAAGGAAGGGTTTGAAAATTGAATTCATCAACCCTTGAAATGTAGAAGGTGCATTGGTAAGGCTAAAAGGCATGACCAAAAATTCATAATGACCCTCATGAGTTCGAAATGTTGTTTTGGAATATCTTCGACCTTCATTCTAATTTGATTATATCCTAAACGAAGATCCAACTTCGTAAAATAAATTGCTCCATGTCATTCATCCAATAATTCATCAATCACAGGAATGGGAAATTTATCTTTAATGGTGAGCTTATTGAGCTCCCTATAATCCGAACACATGCACCATGATCCATCCTTCTTGTGTACCAATACTACAAGAGCAAGAGAAAGAACTTTGACTAGGTTGAATTATACCCGCCTCTAACATTTCGTAATCATACGTTCAATTTCGCTTCTTTTGGACATAAGGATATCTATAAGGCCCGATTTTTGAGGAACACTTCCAGAATCAAATTAATAGCATGACGATGATCACGAATAGGTGGGAGTCCTTTGGGAGTTTCAAACACCTTGGAATGATTGTCCAAGACTTGTTGGAGATCGCGTGGGAAATAGATGATTTTGATGTTGGAACTTCTAGTGAGCATAATTGTGCAATTACGCCTCGTTTTTCTTTATTTAGAAGATTTTTTCATGACATTAGAGCTTATTATATTTCCCGGATTCCTTGCAATACCCCATAATTCGACTTCCTTTCCTTCAAAAAAATTTCAAAAAAAAGTTCTTGAAAATTAAAAGCTATCGTCCCCAAAGATTGTAACCATTGTACTCCTAGTACAACATCAGCACCTCCCATAGGAATGGAAAGCATTGGACTATTAAATACATATCCCCCCATGGTTAGCTTGATATTATGGCATTTTCCAAAGAAATTTATAGTTCCTCCATTTTCAACCATCACTTGACATGCTGGTGCTAGGTATAGGAAACAATTTAATTCCTTGGCTACCTTACAATGAATAAAATTATGGGTGTTAACTGAATCAATCAACACTATTAGCTTTTTCTTCTTGATATGTCCTATCTTGAGAGTTTGAGGAGTGGTGATTCCTCCCAGTGCATTACATGATATGATCAGACTCATTTCTTCCTCTTCTACGGCTAGTTCCTGGTGTATACCCTCTTCTTGTTCATTTTCTTCTTCCTCTTCACAATCTATGTAAAATAATTTATTCTCAAAGACACTTATGACCTTTAGTGTATTTTCTATCACAACTGTAGCAAAGCCCTTTTGCTCTTTTTTCTTCCAATTTTTTTGGTGTCAACCTTGTAGGTTGTGCAAATCTAGGTGTAGCAACACTTCCTTCTTTATAGAAGTGAGTGGTAGGCTTCCTTGTCGCCATAATTTTACATTCAATTTTTCTTGCCAACCTGGATGCCTTCTCCAATGAATCGGGTTCCAAAACGCGAACTTCTGCTGGATGTTATCCTTTAAAGTGCCTATGAAGAGATCAATCATGTGTTCCTCCTGGGAATATTATTTACCCTTATATTCAATTTTTTGAAGTCCTCAATGTGCTCCCCCACTAAACCCTTTTGTTTGAGATTTATCAATTGGCTAAAGAAGGTGTTGCTCTTTGTATCCTCATAATGTGCTATCATTTCCTCCGTAAAAATTGACCAAGTGAAAAAATTTTTAAGGGAGCAAAGCCATCGATACCATACAAATGTATTTTGTTCTAAATGTAAAGTTGCAATGCGTACCTTTTGTGTGTTTTGCAAATTATGGAGATCAAAATAGTGCTCCATCTGTAGCATCCATGTTACAGGATCCTTTCCATCAAACTTCTCATATCCATTTTTGGAATATGGTGGTTCTTCCCGCCAACTTTAGAGTTTATGAAATCATGATTAACATTTATTTTGTTCTCATCATGAGTTTCCTCTACTATCTTTTCACCATTAGGAAACATTTATTGTATCAACTTTTTCAAACCTTCCATGTCTACTTTTAGATCATTCTTCATGTTTTCCATTTTAGCTTCCATGTCATCCATCTTAGATTCCATGCCAGCTTCCATGCCATCTATCTTATATTACACGCCTTTCTTTCAAACCATCCATATTATTCTTCACACCATCCATCTTCGCCTCCACGCCTTTCTTCAAAACTTCCATTTCATTTTTTGTCGCTTTTATGTAGAGCGAAATTTGGTGTACTTGCTCTTGTAATTTTGATAGATCATGTTGCAATTCTTCATCTTCATGAGTCATAATAGAGCCTTCTAAAGGCTTAATGGGTGTTGAATTATTTTACAGGGAATTTTTTAGAACCCAATATTGATATCTATTCTGCAATATGCCCTTGGAATCAATTCAAATTGATTCTTCAAACAAGACTTATGCAATTCGGAAAAAAACAATACACACTTTTTTTCTTGCTTTTCGAGGAGCTCGAAATATTGAAACCTGGATTATCTCTATGTTTGTAGCTCTTCAATATCTGAAATTCATCACTAAAGTAGCCCATTGATTCTCTTTTTAATGCCATAGATCTAACCTAATTTGGATTCTCCAAGACAAAGTTATGTCCAATCTTCCAAAATGACCCTAATTATGGACTAGTTCAATAGAGTGAACTTGTACGACTTACCACGTGTCACTTTGTTTCATCCTTTGGCTGCGCATTGATAGAAAAGAAACTATAGTCCATGTACTTGAAACCAATTTTCACGGCACTCTAATCCAATGCTTAGAGAGAGTTATGAAAATTTTCCGACAATCACCTCTTTGCGATGAAATTCGGGAGCTCGAAAAAAGCACTACCTTCCACGGATCATATCTCCAAAAATATTGCGAACCAAGCTCTAAACTTTTTGACGATTTTCCTCAGGATTTCAAATTTTAACCCTAAAAATTTAAGATTTTGAACCTTCATAGAAAAAAAATTATAGCGAAAATACCACAATGACCTATTTTGAGCGAGATGAAACCCCAGAATCCAAAGCTCTAATACCAAATGTCATGTAACTAGACTCCAAAAAATAGAAGAAAAGAGATGTCAATGCCTTAGAAATAAGCCACTTTGAGGGGGCAGCCTCCAATTCATTACATAAATGAAAAATTCTTGGATGACACAATTTACAAAACCTCCTTTCTATATATAGGAGTCCATGGGGCCATAATGTAATCTTAGGTGGGGCCACAATGTAATCCTAGTCGACCTAACAATAATAATTTAAGGGCACCGATAATAACAATATGGGGTTACAAGGGTACAATAATAATAATAATGGGGTTACACTAACAATAATAAGGGACTATACTAGTAACATAGGGACCCTAACAAATCCCTTTCAACTTAGCCCATGGCCCCTTCCTCGCATATGACCGCGCGCGCGAGCGGACGCTAAAGCCAGCGCTAATCGCAATCGGAAGTTTGTTGTGAGAAATTTTCTTTTGTTAATTAAAAAATTCTCTGAAATGTGATTGTCATTTGTTCCGTGAACTGCGCTTTGATATCAACGTCGTTGATCTATATAGATCTAACGAGCGACGCACTAGGGTCTCCCACCGCACCCACCAACACTTTTCATTGACCCCCGATTGGTGTCGACTGTCGATGCGGATTTTCCGGATTGTACGGTCGACACGTAATCACACAATCACAAACGCCCAATCTTGCACATTTGACCGCTCGCAGTTGCGAACGATTGGATCTCGACGGTTGACCCATTCGGATAAAATGGTCAAGATCGTCTCCCACCATCGTATAACCTCTCTCCCCTTTGTAAAGCTTCACTTCTATCTGCGGATACGGGTCATCCATCATATAGATCCTATGACCATAATCTAGCTCTGATGGCATAACTCATCTCTGCCTTGCCTTCCAAATTGTGGCCATCCATCCACATAATCCAACAGCATGCGCGCGTAATCGCAAAACAAAACCTCGAGTGCTCGGCTTTGCTTGCTCAGAGTGTGATTGATCTCCACGGGTCGGTCCTCCCCGAGATCACTGGCTCTATTCTTCTGCCTATTCACTTGCCCCTCTTGCCTTTCGCTTTTCTCTTTTGTTAGTATGAATTCTTTGTCGAAGCGTACGAAAAAGAACCACTTTAGCTACGCATAACTAATAGCCCTAACAACGATAATGGCTACGCAAAACATCTTCGGATATGCAATTAGTAGTTAAAGTGCTTCAGCAAACGAGATCTATAAATGGAAAGACATTAAGCGATAAAGTAAAGAGTTTGCTCCATGCATCCAACGGACAAGACAAGAACACGATTTTTTGAATGAATTTTTTATGTTACGGGCACCGAGAGGAAACAAGAAGGTGTATCCGGATCTCCTCAATGGGATGGGTTCTTTGTAGTCCTCGACACTTTCAGATCTAAGCTTTCTCTCTCTTGTAGATGTAGAAAACCCAATGTAGAAGGTAGAGCTCGACAGAGCAAAATGGCAGAAATGAGACCAAGTGTATAGATCCCGAGTGATCTAATATGCAACAAAAGGTGCGAATGAAAGGGAAAACCCTCCTATTTATAACAAAATATTGGGTCATTCTAGATCTTGGTGCATGATTAAAATAATGTTAATCAAATCTAGATCCACCTCTATGGAATATTTTATTATTATTTGTTGGAGGGAAAGGGATTTGACTTGGGTCAAATCCCTTGATTAGTGAAGAATAAATAAATAAAGTGAGTTTATTTATCCTTTTAAGGAAGTGGTTGGGATATAATCGAATAAATAATGATTTATTTAATTAATAGTAGTTGATTTGGTCATATTTAACAAGGAATATTATTTAAATAATTATTCATAGAGACAATAAGATAACTATGGGTGTATCTCATTAATTTCTTTGTTTTTGGGTTAAACATGAGTCGGAATAATAATTAAATTATGGTTTAATTAATTATTCCTTTTGGGGTTCTTTAATTAACATAGTGAAAAGCGCTTTTACTTGAGGTAAACGCGGGTCTTACATGGTGTACTTGGGTCCATCTAATGATAAAAGGTTAGATGACCAAAAAATGGTGTAACGATGTCCCCTCCGATGTGCAGTGTCGGAGACAAACTGTAGGACCGAAAGTACGTTGCAAGAATACAATCACCAGACAACGAAAGGGGATGTCGGGAGAGAGAAGTGTGAGGTAGAATGGTGTCTTGAAGGACTAGACCCTAAGGAGATGAGACTGCAGGTGCAACAAGTCTCTTTTTATGAGAGGGTACCCGTCAACGTGCGAGCGGGGGGGAGGCATACCATGCCGCCCGCGTGACAAAGTACAAAAGAATAGTGTGTCCGAGTGAAACAAAGGGACCGAGCTCATAGCATACCGTTTGGCATACACAAAGGCGGGATAAAAATACAATGAAAGAGTCTCACCGTACATGCGTGCACGGGATGATGACGGAGACTAGTACTAATAATATACGAGTACATGAGATAAATACAACCCAAATGCCCCCTGTCAGAATGGGGAAGGGCTCCTAAATCTGAACGATACATGCAAATCATAGAGGTGCCTGCAGGGTGGCTAAGGCCAACATCATCAAAAATGCGGAGGCGGCATCAAAGGGTCACAATGAAGAGGTCATCCAGGGCATGTGGGGCTACACTAGAGGGCCACCCCGCATGAGGGCTGAAAACATCTCACACACGCCCGGGAATCATCGGGGAGCTGACTGGCTGGTCACTGGACCCGCATCCGGGTGATACTCATCTCGATCATCTTTGAAAGGAGCGGGAGAAGTAATCAAGTCAAGGAAGTGAGAGAGTCCCCCGCACCGGTCCGAGGCACCGAGACAGAGTGGAAAGCTGGAACCAAGGTACACCGCCCTCTAGACCTTTGATGCAGGAATAAATGCGGCGAGTGTCGACGGAGGAGGTCAGCTGGTAGGTGAGGCAATAAAGACCCTCAACTAAGGCACGAGAGAAGAGCAAGTCAAAGAGCGACGATACAGCAGCACGATGATGATAGTGGAAAGGGGAAGGATGGAGTGGCGAAGTGAGCGACTTCCTTGTTGAGAGCATGAAAGGGCATGAATGACATGGCACGGCCAAGCACAATATCGAAAGAGGATAGGGGACGAGTGGGATGAGAGGTCATGATATGCACAGCAGAGGAGGAACCAAGCAAGAAAGGATGGAGGCTATGAGTGGGGTGCAAAAGGATGCAGGATAGACTCCCATGAATACAATGATGACTCGACTTGGATGCTCTAAACAAAGGCAGTGCAAGTCACAGACTAAGAGCTGCGATGAGAGGTCATCAAAACATGAGTACAAAGTGGGCACTCAAGCTAAAATCAACACGAACATGGACAAGTAAGGGGCGATGCATGGGTGCCCCAAGTACCAGTGTTGTGAGGAAAAGTCGACTTTGAGAGTGGTGAAGTGACCCTCACGGAAAAAAGCAAATGTGTACGAAGTATCAAATCACCAAAAACTAAGTAAAAACCCATTTGAGAGCTCGGTGATATCTGTCCGGCGGTGTTGACGGTTCATCAACGGGGCTGCGGTGTCGCGCGCGGTCGAAAGAAGAAACGAGGGGTTCTCTTTAGTCAGGCGCGTTTTCCCTCCAAAATCATTCATTTGCTATTGTTGTTTGTGGTGAATGTGGAGAGGGAGAAGGCCCCTAAATCTTGCGGCGAACGTAGCGGACAAACCGAGCCGGGTGGGTTCGAGATACGTACGCTTTGGAGGTAAGAGAGCCTAACCTTGCTCTTGCATTTTGATGGATTAGATTTTCCATTTTAGGGCCCAACTTACTCCCGGAGAAAACGACGCCCCTCCCGCCTCTCTACGGCCGGGTCGCCCTTTTTGGGGCAGGGTGCGTCCGACCGACGCAGAGGTTTGAGGAGCAAAAAAGTACAACTTTGGTCCCGGATGGGCGGCTTCGACACGGGAGGAGCGAGTGGCATTTTGATGGGCGGGAGGTTGGGTTTTTATTGTGGTTATGGTTTGCCGATACGTGCACCACGACAAAAAGAATGCGTTTCGTGCGGGTATAAGCGAGTTACGGGTCAGGCGGAGAAGAGGATGCGGGAACACTTCGGGCGAGAGATCCGGGCGGATACGAGGCGTCCAGTCGATGTGTTGGCCGGTTGGGGTTCTCAAGTTTGTGTGGAAACCGGGTCCGGTGAACGAGGAACGTGCGGCCGGATTGTCGATTGCTTGGGATCCGGATCAGGAGAATCTTTGTGGTGCGTGCAGGATCGGGCGGCGGTCCCGGGGATGTGCGCGCTTCTGGCCAGAAGCCTCCCACCATTGAGGATAGTGGGAGACGCGCGGCCAGTGTTGCCGCGGGCGGCATATCGTGGAGTTTGTGCAGAACGCCTGCATTGTCGGCCAGGGTTTCCAAGTCGAGGGGGACTCGGATATCGATCGAGGGATCTAGAGAGGCTAGCCCGTGCGGTGCGCGGCCCGCGGTGCCGTGTGCGAAATCCACCAGGCACCCGGGCGTTCCATCCACATCACGGGTGGGCGATGATGATAGTGGAGAGTGTGTTGAGTGGGACCTACTTTGGGTGGGCCCAAATGATGTTGGTGTCGCTAAAGCGACGATTGTCGCTGTGCGGACGGCGGTGAATCATGATTGCTCATATGGGACTTTGTTGTGCGCCTTCTTCTTTGAAGATCCCGGGCCTTGAGGCCTCGTGTGCATCTTCCGGTTGCCGAGAGAGGCCCGGGGATGCGTCGTTGGGGACGACTGCTACGCGAGGAGGAGGAGGGGCGGTCGGGCGAACATTTCGGCCAGGAGTTCTTTGCCCATTGGGATCGGTGCTGGTTGTGCATCGAAGCGACTACCCTTATAGTGGGATGAGCTACTATGGGGATGGGATTTTCCATAAGTGCAGTGGAGGTTTGGGGGCCGGTGGTAAGCTGACAGAATTGCTATTCTTATATGGGCATGTTTTAAAGTTTTTCGAATAGTAAATAATAATCTTGATTCGACTTTTTGTGTGCGGATATAGCACTTCGGTAAAAGCCGGCCGGATGTATGGGACGACGGCGTAGGCGAGCGCGCTGCTTCCCACGGTCGGTGGGTGCGAGCGACGCAAAATGATGGTGCGGCCCAGCCCTGCGTGGAGGACATCACGTAGGCGGGTGTGAGCGGTGGCCAGGCAGGTGTCGGAGCGCGGGTGGCGAGTTTGAACGACCGGTACGCAGAGCCATGTGTTGGTCTCCCCTCGGAGTGGCGAGGTATCATGTGGCGCATGGCGATGGCCGGTCGAAACTATGCAGGGATCTACATGCTGCACGAGCGAGCCATTGGCCGGGAGCCTCCGGATAGTGATTCGCATATGGTGCCTATTACGTGTGCGTAGCGCAGTGTTGCTAGAATGTACGGAGGGGCATGTGGTGCCCCGATTTTGTGTTGTATAACATGCTATGGGCATGTCGTATGTATGTGTGTGCGTATGGTGCGGTTTGTATTGTAACATGCTATGGGCATGTCGCATGTGTATGTGTGGGCGTATGGTGCGCCCCGGTGGAGCTTGTTACGCACGTCATGTGTATCGAGAGTAGATGGACTCATCGATTATGTGGTTTGCGACACATATTGTGGATATGCATCGTCTTTTGATGGTTGATTTAATGTTTATTGTCTTGCTGTGAATTGTGTGTGATAAATGCCAATCTAGAACATGGTTTGCAATACTATCTACGTAGTTGATTACGGTCTCTTTGGGTACATGGTTGAAGAGTGTAATGGTGTCATGCGCACGTATTAAGACTTTTACTGCGTAAATAGACGTCTAAACGGCACGGGGTTATGTACCACGATAAACACCATTTAGTTTGCATGACAAGACGCAAGAATCCAAACGAACGTGCGTGGCGAATGCGATGCGGCGCTCGCCGGCTAGTGGGCCACGTCTTGCATCGTATTCGGCACGAGTTGTTGGTGGCGGAACCAATGGCATCTTGTAGTTAGACGGACGAGGTCATGCAAGAGTGAAAGATAGCCCACTCTGCAGAGGCAAAGGTTGCTGGGTAGCGACTTGCACCATCGGCGGTAACGGAGTAAAGGGATGTGGACGAGATGCGCGAGGTGGTGTGACAAGACAATACACGCGATGAAAGGAAATGACGAGCGTGTGAGACGAAGTCATCGACTTGGCGGTAATGGCGAAAGGGCGGGGATGAACAAAAACTCCAAACAAAGGTGATGTGTGAGAGCTGTCGGAAAGCATGGCGAGGGACTCGGGCGCGCAAGGTCAACGGAGAACACAAGTGGAGGTGATCTCGAGTATCCCGAGGACACTAGCGGGGGAGGTTGCGGACGGGCTAGGATGCGAAGGTGGGTGCGAGAGGGAGGGATGGGTAAAGAATGGCGGCTGTGAGACTCCGTCCGCCCGGACGTCGAATGTGGATGGGACGATCCTCGAGGCTGGTCGCCGACGTACGCGAGAATGGGAAGGCGGATTCGGTCGTTCCAACCTCATGCCCTGCGAATCTACCTCCAAGGGAGGCACGGTAATACGTCGGTGCGACAATGATGGGGTAGTGGCCATGGACACCACACAAAGCACAAGGCTTGTTGGTGCGGAGAGTCTTGGGGTTCTTGGCAGGACGGTCGAGAAGCGGTGGTGAGTTTCGGGGCCGTAGTGTCGGGGAACGCAACTTTTACCATGGGGCGAATACGGGGTAACTCGGGACAAGCATGGGTGGCATAGTACCGGTGATGTCACATAAGGCCACGGGAAGGCTTCGAGGGGTGGGGGAGGAGCCGAAGGGTGGTTGTGGTGGTTTGGTCTTTGGTTTCCCCCTTGCGGGCTTTTTCCTTTCTTCCGGGAAGCCAGGCTCAACGAGGAGAAAGGGTCTGACGGAGGTCGTCCGGGAGCACGGTGGCTATGGAGGAAGCGAGGGCTAGAGGGGTTGAGCCGGTGCGCGAAAAGCCATGTGAGGTTTGGGGTGACCGTGGTGGTGCAGTCGAGAGTGCGAGCCGGAATGCCAGGGTCCCGAGTTAGAGAGGAAAGGGTGGCCATGAGCGGGGGACGCCATGCCTCGGGGAGGGAGCCAAGAAGGGGATGCGGCTCCGTGACGACCGGGGCTGCGGCTCCAAGATGGTCGAGGCCGACGGGGCTCGGAGGATAAAGAGGTTCGACACCGAGTGCGGCGAGGGCGAGAAGGAGGAGGTCGCGGGGCGAGATGGATGGCTAGGAGCGGGTGGCGGAGGGCGAGGAGGGTGCGGACTAAGCGCGAAAGAAGCGGTCGTTATGGAGGTGGCTTTGAGATGATTGCATCATGCAAACATTTGACAAGAGCGGGATCGATGCTTTGGCGGAGGAAGGTGAGGAAAAGTACCCGAGCGGTGGAATGTTTATAAACGCGAGACAACTGGTCGAGAATCGACAGTTTTGCTTGTTGGTTACGGAGAAGAGATGGTGGTCTCGGAGGAGGTACAGAGATGGCGGCTCATGATAAGATAGGCGGTCGAGTGGCGCTATGCTTTGCATTATGTGGAAAAGACATCTTGCGGAGAAAAGCCGCGGATGGAGACGACGAACATGGCATAGGTGTATGCTTGGCAATAGAGAAATGTTGTGGTGCTGAGGGCGTCGGTGGCCTCGACGTCAACGCAAAGCGGTCTTGCTGGGCGCAGGGTGATGGGACGGAAGTTACGAGCAGGCCGATAGGGTGGGAGGCATCGTAGTAATCACGCTCGAAGGTGATGTGGAAGAGGCCGGCTCCGGGGGATCCAGGTTGCTTCCAAGCCGACGGACATCCCACGGAGTGGATGCCCCCTCATCGGTGTATGCAAGGACACGGTCGACGTTCCCGGTTTTTGAGCAGGGATTTGGAAAAGCGACGAAAGGAGGAAGAGGAGGATGGTCCGATTGAGTGGCGTCGAAAACAATCATTTGGTCGTCAGCAGGATCAACAGCGCCCACGGCAGATAGTAGAGCCTTCTTTTGGGAAGGGCACGACTGGAGGAGTTCCAGTGTGGAAATGGCAGCAGGGGATTGCGCCAAATCATCTACTATACTATACGACTGAGCGGCTCGACTGGAAGCAGCATTTCGGCATAACGGGCCCTTTGGAATCTTTGGATGAACCTTAACTTTGGGTTGAGGGATGTGTAAAGGGCCACTGGATGTCGAAAGAGGCTCTGTAGAACCTGAAGAGGGAGGCTCGGGAGCAGACTGAGCAGGAGGCTTGGGGTACTGGCGAGACTGAGTTTGAAGGTGAAGGTCGACGGATGGGGAAGGATCAGAGTGCATCATAAGGATCTGGTAATCAGAGGAACCAGAAATGGAAGGGGGGGCGGCTACCTGGCTGTCGGGCGGTTGGGTAGCCACGAATCCCTGTTGAGGGAAAGGATCAATAAACACAGCTGGCTGGGTAGTGGCCACATTAGGAGGAGCATGAGGGGAGGCGTGTTGTCCGCGCAATGTGGCTTGAGACTCCCACATCTGCCGCATCTGGGGTAAGAGAGGACAATCTTGAGTGTAATGACCATAAACACCGCAACACGAACAGGGCTTATTTGTGCGAAGCGGCCTGTCCGGCTTGGGCGGAATGCCCTGTTGCTGGTTGCTAGTGTTAGGGTTCATACCAGAATTGGGTCTGCGGTTACTAGGGGCAGATGGGTTTTGGTTGCCTCTCCGCCTTCTTTGAGAAGAAGGGGGATTAGTCGCGCCCTGCTGTGCAAATACTTGCCCTGGAGGGGGCTGTAAGTGTTGTTGCGGGTTGTGAGGAGGCAAGGGAGGTGGAAGCGCATATGCTGGAGGAGCTGGCGCACCAGGCTGTGGATAAAGGTAAGGGTTGGGTTGGGCGACATTGAGGTAAGCAGGAGGTTGAGCAAAAGGAGGAGGCATGCCGTATCCTGGATACATGTTGCCGGGAGGGGGAAGAGTGCTTGAGGTGCTGGCCCCTCCCTGAGGGAGACCATAGCCCATAGGAGGGTGAGTAGATGGGTGGGAAAGAGATCCAACAATACCGTCGGCGGAATGAGATGCCCCCGGGGCGTTAGCGCCACCGGGCCTGGGGATGTCAGGAAGAACGGTATAAACATAACCAGATTGAGCGTAGATCGGGTCATATTTTAAAGCTATTTGGAGGGCGGCTTCTTCAGATTGAGGAAAGTGAGAGGCGACATCTTTGCCGATGGGAGATGGGAGGGTGCGAAGGAACCAGTCCATGAAAACCCGATCTTCAAAGGGAGGGGCTCGACATAAGCTCCGTCTTCGTCGCCATTCCTGAACATGGGCAGAAAGGCGTGTGGAAGAGGATTGCTTAAAGGAAGTCAAGAGCTCTGTGCCAGTGTCGTATCGGAGAGGGAGATGGAAGTATGACAAAAAGGCTTGGGCAAGAGTCTCGAACGTGGTATGGGAAGAAGTGGCTTGTTCGACATACCATTTAGAAGCTTCGCCGGTAAGCGTGCATTGGAACAAACGAAGACGGATGGAGTCGTTGGTAATGGAGTTGGAGGAACACCACATGTGGAAAGACCGGACGTGATTGGTTGGATCTTCTCCATTAAGGCCCTCGAACTTAGGGATATCAGAGGGCAGCTTGGTGGGCATAGCGGGCCAGGTAACATTGTGGTGAATGGGGTCGTTAATCAACTGATGGAAATCGGGGAGGCTGAGGCCTGCAATGTACGGCAGCACAGGGGTGGCCGGGGTAGTGGTTGTGGCGGTTCCGCTAGAAGTAGGGCCGGCATTGGGGCCGGGAGAACCGCTAGCGTTAGGCCCTGGACCAGACATAGTGAAGGTAACAGGGGGAGAACCGGAAGGAGAAGGGGGACCCGATGAAGCAGGAGAGGAGTCGGAGTGCGGACTCGAAGGTGGACTGGCTCGAAGACGGCGGTGCGGAGCAAGTCGATCAACCGGAAACTGAGGGTGAAGGCCACGAAGTCTCCGGGAAAGGCGCCTTGGGGGCGCAATGATGACAGGAAGAAGGAAACCGACAAAGGCAGAAAGGGACAGAATCAAGAAAGGTCAAGGGCAGATAAGGCGCAGTGACAATTGATTTTAGAGTCTTTGCCAGGCGGTGTTAACCAGGCGCTTCTTCACTTAGGGTCAGTGTGTGGTGTGCGTTAATTTTAATTTTTAAACCCTTTCCGTTGTTGAGAGCAAGAAAAAGTGTGCTGCGTAGCTGAAAATAAACCTACAGAGAACAGAGTATAAAGCTGAAATGACAGAAAAATAACAGCTACGTATGCATCTATCTAACCCAAAAAGGTGGGTCTCTCACAACTATGCTAAAAAGAAAGGGAAAAACTATGTAAAACACACATAAAGGGAGCTCAACAGATCTAGGGTCAAGAGGGACAGAGATCTGGAGGATAAAGCTGCAGGCAAGAGGTGCAGATCACAGCCAAGAGACAGAGGCAAGGTGGCTGGAAAAGAGGTAAGGAAATCAGCAAAAACCAGAGGGGGTGAGGCAGAGGCCGTCAAAAGGAGGTCCAAACAAAACGACAAGAGGTGATTTGAAAGGAAAAGAGGCTGATTTCAATGGATCTGAAAAGGAGGTAACAGATCTGGAAAAGAGGGGGCTGAAGCTCTGAAACCGACGGCTGAAACAGCTAAAACTCTTCCCACAAAAAGTGGAGGGTACTAAAGCCCTAAGGGGCCGGGTTCCCACTTAGATGAGTAAAAAAACAGACGATCTTGGTCAAGGCGGCCGAGACAGACGGGCCGGAAGACCCCGACGTGTCGGCACAGAACCCGTGTACCCGTTAAAAATGTCGGGAGAAAGGCGTCGCAGCTTCTCGACTCGATCCGAGTGTGTCGCGTAAAACAAAGCCGAAAAGTGCGACTGAGGTCCAGGTCGGCAGTTTAGGGCCGTGCGACTGCTCCGTTGTCTCTGGCTTGCATTTTCAGAAAAGTTGTCGTCTCAGTTGCGGCTGGTGTCGCTTACCTGCGCAATAGGGCCAGAAACACACGGAAGTTAGAAATTTTAAGTTTTTAGGGTTTTATGTAAGAAAAATGACATAAAAAGAGGAAAACTAAGCAGCTGAAAAGAAGCCCTAGGGCCTGAAGTAGCTGGATATGCAGGAATATGAAAAACGACAGCGGTCGTAATTTAAAACCCGTGCGGAGTCGCCATTTGTTAGTATGAATTCTTCGTCGAAGTGTACGAAAAAGAACCACTTTAGCTACACATAACTAATAGCCCTAACAACAATAGAGGCTGCCAAACATCTTCAGATCTGCAATTAGTAGTTAAAATGCCGCAACAAACAGATCTATAAATGGAAAGACATTAAGCAGTAAAGTAAAGAGTTTGCTCCATGCATCCAACGGACAAGACAAGAACACGATTTTTGAATGAATTTTTATATTACAGGGCACCTAGGAGGAAACAAGAAGGTGTATCCAGATCTCCTCAATGGGATGGGTTCTTTGTAGTCCTCAGCACTTCAGATCTAAGCTTTTTCTCTCTTGTAGATGTAGAAAACCCAATGTAGAAGGTAGAGCTCAATGGGAGCAAAATGGCAGAAATGAGACCAAGTGTATAGATCCAGAGTGATCTAATATGCAACAAAAGGTGAAGAATGATGGGGGAAACCCTCCTATTTATAACAAAATATTGGGTCCTTCTAGATCTTGGTGCATGATTAAAATAATGTTAATCACATCTAGATCCACCTCTCTGGAATATTTTATTATTATTTGTTGGAGGGAAAGGGTGTTTGACTTGGGTCAAATCCCTTGATTAGTGAAAAATAAATAAATAAATGATTTATTTATCTTTTTAAGGAAGTGGTTGGGATATAATCAAATAAATAATGATTTATTTGATTAATGGTGGGTGATTTGGTCATATTTAACAAGGAATATTATCTAAACAAGATTTAAATAGTTATTCCTAGAAAATAACAAGATAACTAAGGGTTTATCTCATTAATTTCTTTGTTTTTGGGTTAAACATGACTGGGAATAATAATTAAATTATGGTTTAATTAATTATTCCATGAGGAAAATCAAACAAGTATAGGCTTGTTTAATATTTCCTTTTGGGGTTTCCTATTTTAACATAGTGAAAGCAGTTTTACTTAGGGTAAAACTGGTCTTACATGGTGTACTTGGGTCCATCTAATGATAAAAGGTTAGATGACCAAAAAATGGTGTAACAATTTTTGTCAGTTTAAAGGGGTTTTTTCTTGCTATGAATAGCAAAGGATAAACACAGTCTTCAAGGGGAAAATAATTTTAGTGTCAAAAGGAAAGGGGATTTGTTTGCAAAACAAAAAATACACCTCATTAAAAGCCTTTTTGATCACAACACAATTCATAAGAAGGAAATGTGTTTTCACTTAACAAAAACTTGTTTTCCAACTAAAGACAAAACTCAGTCTCACAAAGAGGAAAACAGGGTTTGATTGAGGGCCTATTTCAGTGATCATTTGAACATTTGTTTTGGTAAGTCAGTGAATGGTATCAAAATAAAAATGCCTCCAAAGAAGGACAGCAGGAGTGGATATCAAAATAGGTTTGAGCCTATTACAACTCAGGATATAAATGAATCCCCTTCGGTTCTCTTCAATTTTCATGAAGTAGGGTGCCTTGATTTTTGCCAAAGAGTTCAAGAGGTAAAAAATCACCCTCCTTTGACACATTTGTTTGCTTTGAGGCTGCAAGAATGGTAAGTTCACATAACAGGCCTTGATTTTATTCTCAGTCCTAAAGTAGTATCAAAAGCCACCAAGGTCCCCTATCTTGGTGAGAAATGGTTCAAGCAAGCCTATTTGAACCTGGATCACTACAAACCCTTTCTGAAGCCTGCTTACCAAAATGAATGCAAGGCCATCTTCCCCTTTTCTCATCTATTAAACAGTTATGCGCCTCTCATGAAGGTCATCATGAGATACTTTACATGTGAAGGGAGATACTTTAGAGTCTATTCATATCACATCCAACTGTTGATGCACTTCACCAGGACCCATATTTTAAACCTCCCTTTCTTCCTCTGCAGAAGCATTGACAAGATGGCCTCTACTGTCCAAAAGAATCCCTCCGCTCAACAACAAGCTTGTTTGTTTCATCATGCCCTTATCAAGATCACCATCCTCCATCAACTTGAGAAAAAGGGAGTTTCTTGGGAATTTTTCATCTCCCATCCAGATTTTACTATGGCCTCTTCATCTCATGGCCCATCTCATGCACCTCCCTCACCATCCACTCACCATGTCTCTCCCTCTTCTAGTCAATCTACTCCTAAAAGGAAAAAATCCCCTATGATTGAGAGTGAAAAGGAGAAGTCTAAGCAAAGCAGTGATGAGGAAGGGAAAAGTGACAAGAAGCAAAGTAGTGATGAGGAAGGGCAAAGTGACAAGAATGAAAGTAGTGATGATGAAGGAAAAAGTGAAAAGTCTAAAAATTATGGTGAGCATGAACAAAATGATGGTGAGCATGAACAAAATGATAGTGAGCATAGTAGTCATGAAGAGGAACATGGTGGCAGCCAACACAGCCAAAGAAATGATGATGAGGGTCATAACAGTCCTCAAAGAGACACTAATGATGAGAAACATGACAACCCTCAAGCAAGCAATGATGATGGCAAGAAAACACCAAACAGTGAGCATTCTGAAGGGGGCAACAAGGAGCAAAAAGATCAAAACAGTCCTAAGGGCAGCCAAGACCAAATCAAGGAAAATGAAGCAAGTAATGATGAATCTAAAGAAGGCAGTGAAAACAAGGAGCATGAAGAGAATTCTCCAAAGCATGTGCTAGTTTCCTCTCCTAGGCAAGGGGTCATGACTCTTCCTCCAAAAGTGGTGAAGCCTAGAAACACTAGATCTGCAAAGAAGAAGATCACTCCAACAGTGACTAGCAATGTCACAAGAGCACTAAGAAGTAGAGGCAAACTGCCTAAGAAGAGTATTTTCGAATTTCCAAAGAGGAAAAGGACCAAGAAGTCTACCCAAGGCAAGGGTAAAGAAAAAGAGGAACAACAAGAGAGTAGTCATGAAAAGGAAAGGGAGTTTGACATCATACAGATAGACATTGATGCTGGGGATGATGAAGCTAGAATTCTTGAGGCTCTTTTGCAAAACACAGAAGCCTAAATTCATGACTTAGAATCTGATCTAGAAAGGTCAAAGGACCTCATACATGTTCTATAGATGCAAAACAAACAAATGAGTTGTCAAATGGAAATTTATGAAGCACGGGCTTTCAAATACCAAAGGGAAGCCTACAAAGCACAAGTCAAGCTTAAAGAGGTTATGGGAGAATTTGATGATACTGAAGAAGAAGAGCAGCCAATAAGAAAAATACCTAAGACTATGGGCCTTAGGAAAGCTTTGGAGAAAAATAAGGAAGAAGAGGCAACCCTTGTTCGATCTTATCCTCTCACTCAATTGCTCGCCCAAGAAATAGAAAATGATAAAGAATCATGGCTTGAAAGAGCAAACAAGCATTTGGAGGGTAAATTAGAGAAAGCTAACAGAGACTTGGATCTACAAAGGAAGATGATCGGGCACTACAAGAATTTGAACCAATTTGCCCGAAGAAAGCTCAAACTTGCTCAAGAAAGGCTCAAAGCTGCCCGAAAGAGGCACCCAGTAGAAAAAGTGGAGAAAGGCATATATGGGCTTGAAATCTTGGCCTCAGATTCCTTGCATGCTTCTAAGAACCCATAAGGGGCTTGCTCGCCAAAATTGAGCAAATTTTGACATGATTTTGTTTTTTGTGTTTTTTGGCCCTAATTGCACATTTTTCAAGGCGCTTCCATGGGTGCTAGGAGCATCCTCAGCTCATGAAATTCATTTTTTTGGATGGAATAAATTTGGGGGTAGCTACTCACAAATTTTCAGATCCAAAGGAGGTGTTTTGGTCCGCCAAAGAGGAAAAAATCAGTCAAAATTCACCTTTCTGCCTCACATATCAGCAGATGAGACCCCCCTGGGTTTTTTCACTCAGTCCACCTGTTGAAATACTTCCATGGATCCGTTTTGGAAAAATCAAGTAGTTCCAGAAACTATACATCCAGGGCTTTCCAACGAGCTATCACGAGCCTCATTTTGACATCGGGAGGTCCCTCAAACGTTGTCTGCAAAAAAGGAAATTTTCTGTTGCTACACTCTTGTAGCATTTTGGAAAAAAAGGCAGATTTTTGAAGATGCTCATCAAAATGTGCATTAAGCATTTTTTAACACTTTTCAGTCATGTAAAGTCAGTTTTATTTCCTTTTTTAGCATTTTATAGATATTTTTGAAGATATTTTGTGCCTTGGGCTTTGCAAAGCCTCAAGGACAAAATCAGATATTTGCAATAGGCCAATGGCCTTCTAGATGCTCTTGGATAGTTTCTTTCTCTTTAGCCTATATATTCCAAGAGATTTCATTGTATCAAGAGGCTGAACTTGAGGTTATAGAGCAATACATGGTATTACAAGCTTGGAAGAAATACTTTGTCTCATGAAGTGGATTCCATGACTTGGTAAATGGTATAGTGTTCCTTATCTGTTATGTTTCCTTAGTTTATCATACATGTTTTCATGCTTCTTGCTTGTTGTAGGTCAGTAAAGAATAGATTTGAGACATGTCCATGGAGGCACCTCAAGTTTCCTGATTCATTATAGCTTCTATGTTTTTCTTCTTTCTTAGTTATGTCAAAGAATTCTTAACTACTCTTTGATACCCTAAGAACTTGTTATCAATTTCATTAATGGTTATTATGTGTGCTATCTAGTATGATTCATGGTATGCCCTGCTTACTCATAGCTAACCAAAACCCCATTATTGAAACCTTTCTCTGAATGTTTGATTGTCCTAGTTAAACCAAAGAGGTCTTGTTTCGATCTTGCCCTTTGCCCATGCTCTCCAATCTTAGTTCAAAGTTCCCGATAGCTCAAATATGATGTTTAGGAGTTCCCTCTTCATATATTGAGTTGTTTGTCTATCTTGTTTGTTTTCCCCAAAGTCTGAAGGCGATTTTCCCAAAGTTATAGGGTCTTATACTTCTATGTATCGCCCGAATGTTTATTTTATACATCTATCAATTTGAAGTTTCATTTATAGTAATTAATGGTTAGCCCTATCACATGGATGTCCGCTGTAAAACTATTTATGCTTAAACCTCTTTGTCCTTCACAAACCTCGTGTCCATCCCATTTCACTCCACCTAAAGAATCCATCTTACCTCGACCAAATCAGCCCTGCAATATACCTTGTCCACCATTTGAGGCATTCTCGACCTTTTCGACCCCATAGCCCAGTTGATCTGACAATATTTTTATCTATTTATCCTTTGATCAATTCCTCCCTCAAAAACCTAAAACAAACTAAAAACATACTTAACAACTAGCCTAAAATCAAATACATAAGAAGCAAACAAGTCTACGTCCCATGCATAATAGAGAGAGCCCTCTCTGAGTCCAGGAAGGCTAGGTCCTAGGGCCCCAAAGTTGGTTTGATGTTACCCTGTCACTTGGCTTGCCAATCTGCCAAATCACGGGACCCTAACACGGTCAGCCAACCAGAAGTGTCACACACACAGCCCTTAAAGACATCTCATCAAAAATCAACATAATTCAACAAAATAATCCTACATCCAGATTTCCCGCATCATCCAGATTTACAACATCATCCATATTTACGGAATCCAGATTTATGGCATCCATTTCCGGCATCATCCAGATTTACGTCATCATCCATATTTATGACATCCAGATTTACGACATCCATTTCTGGCATCATCCATATTTACGGCATCCATTTCCGGCATCATCCATATTTACGTCATCATCCAGATTTACGGCATCCATTTACGACATCATCCATATTTAGATCATGAGGATGTGTGTGATGAGATGATTGAAATGTCCTTCAACGTTGACTATATTTATATCAATCACTGAGGGTGTGTGACACATTTGCTGGGGTGTAAAACCTTAAGGTTGACCTGCACATATTTTGAAAGTATTAAAAATAAATTCAAAATAAATGTTCTGCTCATCGGATTGATGCAGGAGCATTAGGCTAAAAGAAAAATCCATGTATTTTATTAAACTTAGGGGTTTTTAAGTTTTTAAAGGAGCTGGATTTTTATGAGTGATTTGAGTGGGTTTTAATGATTTTAATTAAATATTGTGAGGAAATTGTAAATATTCTCGAATGTTTGAGAATATGAGTGAGTTGAGAATGTATAGGGGTTGAGAGATTTTATAAATCTTAATTTATTGTTGGTTTCATTAATTTTGGGATAAAAGAAAATCCTTAGGGATTAAATAGTGATTTTAGGATTTTGTTGAGACAATACAGGAACTTAAAACTAAAATAGATTCAGGACCTTTTTGTATAAAAAAATGTAAGCCTCAAAGTCAAAAGGAAAGATTAGAAGAGTAGAGATTGAGTACAGTAGAAGCAGGGTTTTTGCTTGTAAGCCTTCAGGTAGATTGTAGGAAGTGGCCACTGGTTGAAAATCAGGCCAAAGAGGAAGATTTTGATGTAAGTACTGTGTGTATTAATACAGAATTTAATTTCTAGGTTTATGTTCCATTACTGAGTTATATGATGCGTGGATGAAATTTGTTATAAGCTT